>JBCJKH010039127.1:1169-16671 GCA_039877255.1 Loriculus beryllinus
AGCCCCTTCTACACACCTGAGCTAAGAAAAGGTAGGATGCTACAGGATTATGTCAGTATTATACAAGTGAAAAATGAGGTTTCTGTCTGAAAACGCCTCTTCTGCCAGATAGGAAAGCACTCAGCTCAGAGTTTACCAGCTGTTCAACTTGTTCTTTTCCTGGCATTTCTTTCTCAGTGTGCTTAAATTCACTGGTCTTTGAATCATAAGGTTTAAATGCTAAGTATGGACACTGGGCTAGACTTGCATAATTTCATTCTAGCTCAAAGGAGAGCGTGTTTTTCAGTGAAGGTATTAGATTTAATCTTAAAATCGTTCAGTGAGCTAATCCACTGCTGAATTATATTTACTTTTAAAAGCATATGCCTTTTTTTCAGCTGTCTTGCTACCTCTACGAGTCACTGAATCCTGATACATCTTTTTCTGTTAGGCTGAAAGGCCAAATAACAAGTATTGATTCTCCTAACAGAACGTGATCAAATGACCCTTAAATTTTGTCCTGGTTAAAATGAACAGATACCACTCATTTTAAGGTCCATCTTCCATCTTTTAATTTCTCCCATGATGGGATTATGAACTCCATCTTTTTGTATTCCAAATACTAGCACAGGGCTTAGCATTTGAACCAGTCTCACATGAGCACTGTATAAAGAGAAAATAATAGAAAAACTAACCTTCTGCCTGGGATTCCTGTCTGTAAACCCACCAACAGCAACAAGATCTACCTGTTTGTCCCCCAAGGTTTTGTTTTTTTAGCTGAAATGCAAACGAGCATTTTCCACACTCCGAGGCAGAACCTAACCCTAACTTGTAAGGTTGGTCTGAGACGCAGAAGACAGACCTGCCAGCCAGTGCTGTCAGACAGTCTGGTAAAATGAATAGGGGAGCACCAAAAAGCAACAGTATTTAGGTCTGGGAGCCCAAAAAGCCTATGGCCACTGCTCTGCATTTTAGCCAGTTGCAAACCACTGGGGACTGAGGGAATTTTCTGGGTCCTAAAGCTGGGACTATGGCTAGTTTTAAGCATGACAGCAGCACATACACAGCTAGCTTATGTGCTCAGCATACTTTATGTCTTCAGATGATGTGTATTACCATAGGATCTTTCATATAAATAACTGCAGAACTTTGGACCAGGTAAATTAAGGTCAGCTAAGCAGAAGCAGTATTTCCATGTCCTTGGTTATATAGGGCAAATCAGGATCATAAATGTTGTTTAGCTTTTACTGTGATCTGAGCAACGGTATCACACCGAGCTTGTGTTTGGGTTTTTATGATTGACTGATTCAAATAAAGATACAAATAAGCCTAAGACAGAAAAATTATCTGACTTTGGTGATCAAAACCCAAACACCCTGAAATTCAGAGAGACAAATGAAAAATCTGAAAAACAGAGTATCAATACAGCTGACTAGTTTTCTCAAAGGCAAAGAGAAACAGAAGCCTGTTGTCACTGTTAACACTCACCCGAGGCATAAAAGTTGTGCCCTGAAGAAGGAGGGAAAGGATTTTCTCCAACACTACAGAATTACCAGCATCTTTTATGTCTTTGCACTTCCTACATTTCAAATACTGACAAGCTACTGGACTGCTACACTGTTAAGTCTGGTGAATCAATCTTGAATTGCAGGTAGAGTCCTCACACTAACCCAGAAGATTTAAGAAAGCAATAAAAAAATCTTTTAATTGGGAAAACTTCTCAGCAAGAGTAAAGATAAGAAAGTTTCCCAAGTCTTTCTCCAGGACCTTGTAATTCTTGCTCCACAGCAGTATCTCAGTAATGAAAACTGTAGGCAAGACATGAGGATATCTGTGCAAACAGACTGAACTCCTTGCTGTGAGCTGGTGTTCACCAATAGGCAGGTGGCTAAGACTTAAGAATGGAAGAACAGATGATAAGAGCATCTGACTCTGGCAACGCCAAATATTTGCAGATGGCATCAGAAAACAACTGGCAGAAACATCCTGAAACTTCTTCCTTTCGTGAGTTAACATAAAGTCATTCTACCTGTAGAGGCTTTGGACATTTGTTTCAAGTGTATTACGAATATCAGGTACATGTAGGTATGGAGGATTTGCCTTTAGAGTTTGTCCACACATATACTCACACAATGTACATACAGCTGAAATGAACACCACATAGAGGAGTACCTGTGGAACTGTAATACAGGCACACAGTGTACCTGTCCTGCCTTTGGTTCCTCTAAGCCAGCTGGCTGGACTTTATAGCTTCTGTAAGCAAAGACTCACAGCTTCCTTGAGGCTTGTTCTCCACTTGTGTGAAATCTTTTCCTTCTGTTTAATTTCTTTTGTTTGATGCAGCTTATCTCAATAACCCAACAGCTTTTAAATTAAACCTGTCTTGTAGGGAACATTTCCTTATTATTCATGCATGGTAGGTGCATCTCTTCTCCCCATAAAGGATTTAATTCATAGCAACTGCTAAACCTAAAGCTAGAGATGGGAGAAGGTACAACAGCTGCTAGGTTGATATATATGCTCAGACGTTCATTATCTTCTAGGTGAGAATGAAGAGCCCAGAATCTTCCTGTTGCAAAATTCGACAAAGCACTAATGTTTGAGATAAAAATTTGGATGGTTTTGGGTTTATGTGGAGGCTAATAAGGCCTGCAGAAAATGTCAAATTAGAAACAAGCGACTTCCACTGCCCACAGTAAATTATGACTACAAATACAATCTCTGTTCAGGTACTACACAGATCCATTGGAGCAGAACAGGATGCAGCAACTGCAACGAACTTCATGTAAGGGACCTGAAGGTATTTCTCAGGGTATCATCCTTTACGCTTGATCACTTCTGCTCACTTGACATTTTGATGACAGAATAACAGGAAAATTCCCCCTTTAAAGATCTCTCTCTTAGCTCAGTGTATCTCATGGATCAGCCCTCCTATAAATATATATATATATATATTTAACTAAAAATCTTCTCTATATATTGAAAAGGTTTAAGAACAGTACCACAGTAAAGGGTTTATGTTGTGGCTGAGACTTATGGTCTACTTCTTGGTGAAAGCCAAGCATATGTTGCCAGCTGCACTCTCAGAGGAAGAAATAGGCTTATACAGTCTGCAGTGTCATTTCTAGTACTACAGATGGCTGAGGGTTAATGGACGAGGGCTTCAGTATCCCTTGTCTTCCCCACCGAAGAAGGCTGATGCAAGGTCAAGCCGGAAATGGAGAGCTGTACCTTTTCAGGGAGCAAGAACCTAATATAAAAGACAGGAGCAAGCATAAACAAGTGGGAGTCTGAGGAGGAGCTGGTCAGCTGGAAATATATTCCTTGTTTTAAACAAGTATTTGCAAGGGCAGCTGCATTGAAGCAACTCCAAAGGCTTGTTCATTAGGTAGACTTATGAATATCAGCTGAGAGGGATTTGTTCCAAATGAATGGATCTAGTTCATTTTATTAATGAACTGAAAAAGATCTTGAGGCTGACCTGTTGACTCATTAGAGTAAAATGAATGCCACTTTGTTTCTTTTAGAAAATGGTAAAAGGGACTCATTAAATTGAGCAGTGTAATAAAAGCCACATAGTTGCTTGATTTTTGATACTAAACCACATTTTTTACGGTGGAGCTTGCATACTCTTTGAGCTCTTTGTAATGTTTTATTATTTCAGTAACCCAACTGAGGGCTGCTTCTCTCAATGTCTTGACCCTAATGGCACACTACATCATAAAGTACACTTGACTACAAAAGGTACCTCTCATTAGATTTGAAGCCAGGCTTGCAGGTTTGCCATATGTACAGCTGATGAGGGTGGTCTCTCTGTGCTCCTCGGTGGGTGCACAGATGAGCTTTTACCAGATAACCTAGCAACTGTGATGGATACAGACATGTTGGACTCTCTGCGCAGAACATTACAACTCCTCACTTGACTTCATCTTTCATTTTTCCTGGCATCTTCACATGGTGATTTTGCTTCTCACTGACTTTCATCTGCCTTGTCATTCTCAAGTGGCCAGGCAGATTCATGATCCTCCTCACTAAAGAGAAAGTCACAGCATTTCAAAGGAGAAGTTGGTGGCTCTACTACCAACTGCCTGCTTCTCAACTGAGACTTCAACAAGCCCTACTAGTAGAAAATTTTCCCTGAAGAATATAATGAGATGTTGCAGGCCAGAAGTTGTTGTGTAGCTCATAACCCAAGTACTTCATCATGTAATCCATCCCATGGGCTGTTTTACGCTGGGTTTGGGTAACTTCAGAAGTCTACTGATAGCAATGAAGTCACCCGCACTGTCAGTTTTAGCAGCAGCACCAGTGACCACAGCGTTTTATGCAAGCACAATGTCACCTTTTTTTCTGCTATCTTATGAAAACAAGACCCAGTTGTTCTCTTCTTTCCCAAATAATAAAAATGCATATATATTTTGCAGATTTAATGCAAAACCTGGAGCAGTAGCTCTAACTCTAAACTTTTTCTATAAGCTGAAAGAAAACTGAATATTCAATTGATCAATAACGGAAATACATATTTGATACTGTGGGTTGAACAGATGGGCCAACCCGCATGTTTCTTAAATTTCTGTCTTAAAAATCTGCTGGTGTTTTGCATTTAGTATCATTACTTGGTTTCTGCAGACCTCTATTCCCTCTTCCTTTTTTTTAAATATGGAAAATGAAAAGGAAAAAAATACATGAAATATACAAATTATTCTGTATTATTAATTTATTATTTCAGCCATTCTTGGTCTAGCCACCAGTCGGTAGGAGGTATTGCCTTATCCGACACATTAAGTAATGAGAATGTTGATTTACTGAGGGCACTCTAAAGAAGATATTTCTATCCATATTTTCCAATTAGAAGACATGAACTACTCTTTGTTCAATACTGAAAAATAATTGCTACACCATGTGGTAACTTTTTTAACAAACATTTTTATCCAATGCATAGACAGGATCTGTATTCATTTTAATCTGCATGCATTTTAAAATGTGCAAACCACGTCTTCTCAGAAAATCTGTAAAGCAGGTTTTTAAAGATGCCTTTGTTTTTTCCTTTTTGTCAAGATTTGTTTTAATTGTATAGCCTGGTGCACCATAAAAAAGTGACAGTTTTTTAATTTGCAAACAACTGTGGTTTTTACTAATGATGTGTAGGTCATATGGACTTTTTTCACATATTCCATTTTCTGCTCAGGGGACTGAAGAAACCCACCCACTGCACCAAAGCCACAGCCTACATATTTTTCACAGTCATTTAAAAAAGGAACGTAGCATACTGGAACAGCGTTTTTTCTTAACAGGCAGCAGCATGCCAATTTAGAGCTCACTTAGTAAAATATAGTAGAAGATAGATCTTTCTAAGAATACATCTCTAAAAAACACCAAATTCAGGGATGCTAGAGAACAGAAACCCACCCAAGTAATATGTAATTAAAGAAGTATATAATGGATATGGTATTGCCCATTGACTTTCACTGGTGGGTTTTACCCATCTATTTTCTTCTGAATGGTATTCCCCATCTCTTTTCTTCTGAATGGTATTCCCCTATAGTCACAAGCAGAATTGATAACCCAAAGCTTTCTAATCATATTCCTGAAATCTTTGGAGCAATTTTCAAGTAGTGCACTGTAATTAGTTTGGCAAAGAAGACAACTGCTGGCAAGCACCAAGATGCATTAAATAAGGTAAGAGCATTCAAAATTCTTTCTCACGTTGTTTATTTTTTTTTTTTTTGTATCAAAGTCTGAGTTGCTACCATCTTTTACCAGAAAGTACCAAGCACAAAAAATGTTTCAGATCTACAAAATACGAGCTTTTGTACTACACTGAATGTCTCTGTTGTGTATTTTCATGAACTTTTTAAAGGATGCTAATGTTACTTCAGGTAAAAATGAGTAAAAAACCTAATCCAAATGAAACTGTAAGTAAGAAAAACTTCTTACTTGTAAACTTAAAGACTGAGCATTCCACCTCGTCCTCATAAACAGCAATAATAAAATAAAGCAAACAGTAATAATAAAAAAAAAAAGTTGAAGCGAATAATGTGTATGTCAGTCAGGAATCAAGGTCTAGTTTCCTCTATAAGACTTTATGAAATGAACACTGATACATTTTATCACTCTGTATGCATGCAACTCTTTCAGAGTCATCCAGCTTAAAACATTTTGCTTTGCAAAGATACTTAACTCAGTTTTGAGTTGAAGAAATCAGAATCCCAAAGTACCACGTGCTGCTGCTCTTTAACTCTTGTTTTGTCACCTCTTCACAGTGTCAGCCCAGAGAAAATAGTTAAAGAATTCTAAGTGCTTGGGTCAAAATTATATTAAACTGCAATATTTTCTTCAGTTTGGGTATCTACTAATGTACTTTTTGCTGTTTGTGATTTTTTTAAAATCAAGATTGGGATACACACTCTTACTGTAATGATAAAGTTGAACAGTTGTACCTTACACTTACAGAAGGATGTGGGGAGTTTACAGTAATAAGTAAACTCCACTGAATTCATTACAGGTTGAATCAGCATCCCAGATATATGTTCTTGCAAATCTGTGAATTATAACACAGAATTGCATTACAATAAAGTGCTCACTGATCTTCATTCACACATGATTTTGCAGGCTTAAGCTTGGTACCTTGAGGTTGAGAACTGAAAATATCAATTTTGTTTTCAGATAGGAGGCTAAATGTTTCCTCTCCCACAGGTACTGGAACTATACAGCCTTCCCATGGGACATGGCAACAGGAGAGCTAGATTTCTAAGTGAAATAATCTGAAATATTAACAGATCAATTGCAGGACAAAGGGCCTGACTTTGGTCTTTTGCTGTAGGCTTCAGAGATACTTAGCTTTCTACTGACTTTGCAGATGGAAGTTTGAAAATACAAGTTTTAGGTGCTTTGGGAGAAATACAAATATCTTGGGTTTACATGTCTAAATTCTGCTTAAGCCCCATTCTCAAAAAAGACCACAAAGAGTAAAGTGATTATTTTGATATCTTCAACAAAAGTAAACAGCTGCTCTGTTTTTTTATTCTGCATAAATACATCTATCTTGCTCGATCTTAATACACAATGACTTTTTTCCAAATGTCAACATTGTTCTTTCAAATTAACTTCAGAAATTGAACAGAATCCTCTTCTTAGCATCTGCAATTTCAGTAATTTTGTAATTTGTGCACATATATTTATTATTTGCCAATACTTAAAAGCAAGACAGTACCTCTGCCCTGAAGACTTTGCAAAGGGAAACTGTCCTGTGTCGGAAAATACAGCATTGTCTGTCAGTGGATATGGGTGATCATGTATAGCCCAAGCTCTAAATGAAAGTAATTATGATTAATATGTTATTCTCAAAGGTCAGTGCAGGTGTGTGCAAAAAAAAAGTAAACACTGCATTGTTGTTTCATCTAATGCACTTAGTTTATGTAAATCTGTTGCTCAGAAATGTTACATACTTTGAGCAAAGGAGACTAATTTGTTTAATTACACATAGAACATGGAACTGAATATACAAATCACAAAGCAGTCTCTCTGGTTTGAGAGATCTGTTTAAAAATGGATCATCATAGAAAAAAAAACCCAGTTCGTCATTGCCACAGTCTTTAGAAAGCAAGCTTCAGGACTTCATGCTCAAGTCCTTTTGTTTTTTGAACTTCGTAGTACTTGTAAAAAAAAGATACGGCATTCAGTTTCTAAGACACTGTTTTGTATTTGCAAGCTAAAACTAGTCTTTGAGTTTCTGCAACCAGGGGGGCAATGACTAATACATTACTCATTTGCCACACTTGATCTTGTGAAAAGTGTAATGGCACTTTCAATTATTTCCAGATAACATATATCTGGTATTTCTACTACATATCAACACTAAGCACCAAAATACCCCTTGCTAAGAAAATAAATTTCATATATGCTTCCAATATGTTGTTTACAAGAGGCAGAGAGAAACACAGTTTTTAGAAGTAATTTACATAAAGGCTGGACTGACACATGTTCCCTTGAATTACCTTGAATCCTTTCAACTATGGTATATATGCAGTTTGAAGATTATAAACTTTTCTCCTTGTTCTTGTGTGGGGAACGTTGAGCAGAGACTTTTCTGTCAGATTTATTTATTCAGCTAATGACATCTGGGATATTTTTCCATTAATGCAAACACAAACTTTTATCAGGAAAATTGCTTACTTGGGTACTTAGTTTTGGTCTTTTTGTGATGAAGAAAAAAGTTTTAGTCACGTGACTGACATAAGCTGTGAGAGTTATGTCAACCTATAAGCAGATAAATACCAAATGAAAAAGATTGCACACATTTTCTTCTTTTTTTTTTTTTTTTTTTTTTTTTTTTTTAAGTTCATACAGCAAGCATTACTGTAATGCAGTCTGAATTCATAGAACCATAGGCTGATTTGGCTTGGGAGGGACCTTAAAGATCATCTGTTTCCAACCCACCTGCCATGGGCAGGGACACTTTCCACCAGACCAGGTTGCTCAAAGCCCCATCCAACCTGGCCTTGAACACTGCCAGGGATGGGGCAGCCACAGCTTCTTTGGGCAACCTGTGCCAGTGCCTCATCACCCTCACAGTGAAGAACTTCTTCCTAATATCTAATCTAATCTACTTTCTTTAACTTATTGAACTCAGAAGATTCACTTAACTAAGGTGCTCAAGCCTAGCAAAGCACATACTCCTCATGTAATTTAAGCTGACATCCTCTTGCTTTAAAGCGTGATAAAGCCTCAGGCTTCCTTCACTTGCTTCAGTGCCTTTGTGACATCATAGCATGGTTTTCATCTAGTAATTCTTGAGAAAGGAAATACAATTTGCTATTTAGGAGCTTTCTGTTACAAGGAATCAGTTCTAAAGAGAGCAAGGATAGAATCTGCAAATTGAATTTGATAATTCAGGTACAGTTCCTGTATTTTGCAGTGTCATTTTGTTGCCCACTACTTTGCTCATCAGGAAGAATCAGGTCTAGATTGCAACTTTAAAGCTTTAAAACTTTAAATATAATCATTCTGCTCTGTAGTTCTCTGAACGGCTGTGAAATGCCCACCTAGTACATCTCTCCCATAAAGCTGCTGAGAAAGGCACATGTGGGTAACAAAGAGAGAATCTAATCTTAAAAAGCAGGCAACTGTAATGATTATTAAATGCTACTCATACTGAATTAATTACAGGAACACGAGAAATAGTTTGGTATATTTCAAGTGGACTTCTTGACCACCAATAATTAACGGCCAATGTGAAACCAGAATGCATTCTGAGACAAACCCGTTTGTCAGACAGTTGCTCAAAGAGATTTCACAAGACTGTCCACCAGTTTTATGTGACTTCAAAATTTCAGGACGTTGCAAATTACTTATCATTGTTAACTCAAATTCCTTTGGGATGAGCATATTTGTAGTTATTTCCCCCCAGTCTTAGCATCACTGGTGTTGCTCAGACAAAATGTATTCCTACGAGTGAAATGTCAGAAAAACAAACACTTTTCCATTTTCTGGCTCAATTTCAAAGTGGAAACTCTCCAAAACGCTCAGACTTGAGTAGTCTATTTTCTACCACAGCACATCTTTCCTACATGTTGTTGTTCGCAGTATTTCATTTTTAATAGCATTTGGTATGCTTAATTCTGCACAGCACGTAATTTCCAAAGGTTTCGCATTTATCCTCTCCGTAGGCTTCCAGCCTGCCCGGAGCCCTTCACTGAGCCGTACCCGGGCAGCGGCGCCCACAGGCAGCCGGGGTCGGTCGCACCCCGCTCCCACAGACGTACTCTCACCCCAGCACCGCTGCGGCGGCTCCGACGGAGCCGGGCTCAGAGCCAACCAAAGTAATTGACAAGACCCCCCTGCCGCCCGGCATTGGTCTCACCCGCCCACCCCCCGCCAGCACGCCCACAGCCGTACAGACGTGAGCAGCATTGGTTTCTCCCACCACCAACGCGCATGCGCTAGAGGCGGTGCGGGGGTGTCCGTAGTGCTCCTCGGCATGACGAGTGCTGCGCAGAGGGGAGGAAGGAAGCTGTGGCATGTAGAAACGTTATTTCCGGCGTGATGACGCACATGCCGAGCGTGCTCGGCGGCCGACGACGCGGAAGCAGGCGGGAAGCTGTCTTGGCTCCGGGCGGTCCCGCCGCTCCGTCCTCCAGCGCTGTGTCGGCGATGAACGTGCCGTGCGCCCCCCCCCGCAGCCGTTGCAACCGGCAAGGTGCGCGCTGAGCGGGGGCCTCTTCCTCAGCGAGCCCCGGCATGAGCGGCGAGCGGCGGGCGGGCGGGCGGCGGCGCGCTGCCTGCCCCACACGGCCCCAGCGAGCGGAGTTGGGGCCGACGGAGCGTAGCGGAAAGGTGAGGGAAGCCTCAACTACCCTGCGCGGTGCGGGGGTGCGGTTGGTGGTTTGCTGTGCGAGGTCTGGCTTGTTCTTTTGGAAGGAGCTAGGCGGGGAGTGAAGAGGAGGAAGGGCTACAGTTCTCTTTCGAGATTTTCTCTGTGGGGCTGCTTGGTACCCAGCAGGGCTCCAGCGCGAAAGGACAGTGATGGATAGGAAGGAAAGGTGGGAGACTTTTAATGGTACCGTATTGTAGGGTTTTAAGGTGTATGTAGTGAGTATTAAGATTATCAGTTCTGAGGTGACCATATCTACATAGTGGCTTGCCAAGGAGATGAGTTTGGAAATAGCCTGGGTGCTGTGTTATCTTACCAGACTATTCTGGTTGGTTGTTCCCGGTTTTGAATAATTTAAGTAATCTCTGAATTCTCAGGATATAATATTCTGAATGCATGTACTTTTATTCTTTATCAGGCGTACTCTTCATGTATTACTTTATTTTTCAAAGCCAGGATAATTTTCAAGGGCGGGTAACAGAACCAACCGGTGTTCCTGTGGGTTCAGAACAAGCACTGAAAAGAGTGAGTGTTGCCACACAGCTGATGAAGCATAAAAAGGAAGCAAGTGTTCCTGTTCCTTCTGATGAGCTTGATTCAACAAGACCAGCTGCTTGCCATGAAGAGCAGTCTCCATCAGAGTTAAGAAAGGGCTATATATACAGAAGTACTGAGAGACCTGAGAAGACAGAAATTATTAAATCCCTCGTGACAGATCACAACGCATTTAGAAACTGTGAACTATATCTACCTATGTCTAGTAATTGCTTAGCAGCGGAGTCATCCGAGGACAGGTGAGGGTTATTTTTAATGTATGTATATCAGCAGCTTTTCTGTAGAAAGGGAAGGGTACTTTCTGCTCATGTATGTTAGAGGGTTAGTGAAATAGGTCTGAATGTAAGATCTTGAACTGTGAAGGCCACCTTATTTTTATAGTTTGTTAATCTTCTTTTCCTATCTAAGGGTATTTAGGTCAAATATATAGAACTATATTTTCTCATAGTCCTTTCCCTTCTGTCTAGCTTAGTTGTGCTTGCTGTCATCCCAAACTATTAGGATTAGGTGGTTTGTTGTTTTTTTTTTTTTTGGTGGTGTAACAGGTTTTTTTGTTGCTTGTTTTCAAAAAGCAAATACAAAGATACTCTTAAGTAAAATATCATGTGTTGTCTTTTCTTCCTCAGTATCTTTGTTTCAGCAGAATCTGATTCAAATTCAGTTCAAGAATTTAAGTGTTTGTACACAACACTTTACGCTATTTTTTTCTTTTGTGCATGCATGCCTTCATTTAATTATTCTTTCCATCTGCTGTTTTATTTTCACTCTATTGTTAAATATTAATGTAAAGATTAATGGAAAAGGCTTAAGTTTCCACGTTCTTGTTTCCACAGATTTACTTAACTATATGCTTTGCTAGAACAATGTTAAGATGCACTTTCAACTCTGAAATGAGAGTGTCTGGGCAGATGGATGTACCTTGATTTCAAGACAATTAAATTGCAATACTGTGTTATGCTGGATGTTGATCTGTCAGGTTCTGGATCTACAGGTTCTCTTTTGTAAGCTCCCAGAAAGAAGATGAGGTAATACTGCAGAGGAACATGACAGTGCTTGCTCTACACCAGACTTCTTTCTTGAGTAACCTCATTAGTTTACTGAGTTGAGCACTTTTTCTCTTTGTGCCTTATAACCTAATGTACTTGAGGATGTATCCTTAAGTAAGGCTTCCCCCTGCCCTGCCACCTCCTGTGGGATCTCTTGTAGATGCAGGTTTGTTGATGCTCGTAAAGGGACCTTGTTGCTTATATTTTAAATACTTAGCTTATAAACTGGGCTAGGGATTGCTGTTGTCGAATACTGAGGAGTTTGGGTTTGTTTCATAGTGTTTTCAAGGTCATTAATCATTCCTGAAATTCTTCACAAACTTTAATCAGCCTTAATCTCTGCTGAGAAGTGAGATTACACATGCAAATTAGGGTTTGTCCAGTGGCACACTGTAGCAAAGACTTGGGATAAGTATTTCTACGATTTTACATCTCAGCATGTAGTACTCTTTTTATGAAGTCCTGTGCTTAATATCTACTGTATCTGTTGTTTCTCTTTTGATTAAATATTATGTAGTATTGTTATGAGTCAGATTTCAAGCAGCTACTTGAGCACCCAGGAAGCCTAGTTTGACAGTTGAAGGTTTGAAACTTGAATGAAAACTAAACTGTAGTCTCACATGAATGCACAGTAGATTACAGTTTCCTGATATTAACCTATGTTTGTCTTCATACTTCTCAAAGGAACTATATGCAAATGGGTTAGAAATGTTATCTTTTTTTCAGTAAGCTGGTTTAGATGAAAAGAAATATAGAGCCATGATTTGCCAGTGTATTCTTCGAAGTTTAATGAGAGTAATTAATTACCAAATGGCTGCATTAAAGCCTTTCTTGCATTCTAACTCCTTATCCTGTCTTAGTTATTTGGTAGAGGTGATTGCATGACATGCCACTCAGAATCATGTTTAAAGGAATGTGCAGTTTATTTTTTAACACTATGAACCTCCATTCTCAACAGTAATGTTCACACCCTGTCTTTGAGATCATTTTCTTGTCAATGCTAGGCTTTGCATAGAAGCAATATGCTTTTAGGCCATCATTTCCTCCCTCATGATCGTAACTTGACTTAAGAATCTCTGTATATAGGCTCAGATGGAGACATTTGACTCTTCAGACAGCAAAAAAGCCCATATTATTCAAGGAAGAAATATTATTGAATTTCAGTAAGCCTATAGGCTGCAGTTTGGATTGTGAGAATTTTTTATGTCTTTTGAGTTTGTAATGTTCAAACCATCGCAGATAGCTAGCTACTTTTCATTTGGATATTCTGTCATGTATTGTGCTTGTTACTAGGCAGGTTGCTCAGCCTCAGGGGAGCATAGCTACAAAGCTCTGGTGATTAATGCATTCTTAGTTGCACACGTAGGTTGTAGTATTTGTATACTCAGCAAATAGGATCTTGGCTTGTGTCTTTCGCAAATTTATCTGTAAGATTTACAGATACAAAGGGACTTTAGTACTCTGTAGCCTCCTTACACCAGGCAGAAATACAGGCATTGAGTCTTTAACAATGTAGTTGTCATATATGAGGGAGGTGAGTAGATGGAAAGTAAATTGAGTTGAAAAAAATTGGAGAAAGAAGTATTTTACTGGTGGTTGAAAATGGGGGGAAAGGTAAGTAGCTAAGATTTGTGCTATTACATGAAGTATGTGTTGATTCTTACTGCAGTGAGGAGGATATGTATCGTGATGCAGAAGAAATAGAGAGAGAGAGAGTATTGCTTTGTGGGAAGAGCTCTTCAGGTATGTTCAGACTTCTTGTTGTGTTTCAAATACAGTATTACAATTCTGTGTGCTAATTCGTAGCACTAATTTGTGACAATTTGACACCCATGTTCCCAAGGATTTTTGTGCACAGATGTCTGTGTGTGTTCTAGAAGTTACTTGTCATGACTGAATACATTGTGTAGTTTATTTCATGAAAGATAGGTTTTATGTAAAACTAGTTGCTCCTCTAATATTTTCCCCATGTTTTGATAATTATTTTACAAGAGAATGTAAATCTTTTGGAAAGCAGTCATATAGCCTATGTTATGAGTGTTGTGATTGAAAATTACTGATTTATAGTCATTATAGCAGCATCTGTTGCCGGGATCCCTTGATAACCTTAGTACTATATGTTTTGGAGTGAAGGCTAATGCGATTCCAAGAGAAGACTGTTACTTCCTCTTTCTACTGTTGTTTCTGGCTTCTTCAGAAAGATCTATTATCTTTCTCCCTTGACAAATATTTTTCTGATTGCTAAGGAAATGAAAAGTACTTAACTAATTTCTACTCCTTGCCAATTAATATTTTGTTAAGAGAGGAACAGAGGAACAAAATTATTTTTCTTCACTTTTCATTTTCAGAGCAAGCTGGCTTTTTTCCCCTTGGCTACTATTAATTACTTAGTGCTAAGAGTCGCCTGTGCACCAATGTTATTTTAAAGTGAGAGTGCATTTAGAAATTAAGTTGTTCTGTTTCATAGTTCTCTTCCTAATGTTACTTACTCTATTTTGACAGAATATAAACTAAGTGTTGCACCTGAAATGGACATCATGGAATATTGCAGAAAAGAATGGAGAGGAAATACACCAGTAGCAAAAAGGATGAGAAAGGTATCAGTTTGCTTTTTGTTGAATTTTGTTGGCCCTTTTGCTTTTGTTTGTATGTTTAGTAGGTTGTTTCCTATAGGAGCAACCTTTAAAACAGGCAATGCAATAGCAATGTTTTCCAGTGTCTGGTCTTACAAATGGCTGACAACTGGAAGATAGTTTTGTTCATATTTGTTCAAAATGTGTTTTTTAGTAAAGCTACTTGTTGATAGTGTAGGGTTTTGACTAATACTGTTCTTCATTACTGGTTTCAGTTGAAGTTCTAGATTTGGTTTATTACCATAAAATGGTAATTTTATGGGCTGTTGAAATGGCAGAGCAGATCACCAAACTTTTTCCTCAGAAGGCAAATAACTGCAGTTGGTGAACTGCATTATTTTTAAGATGGAGAACTTTAATGAACAGGCTCAGTTTTTCTTAAATTTTTCTTGGATTCTTTCTTTTTTTGTAGGCTTTATGGTAGTTTTCTTAAATTAGTCTTGAACTGGAATGGTAAAAAATAAAGCATAGCGTTGTTTGGTTTTTTTTGTTTTGTTTTGTGGTTTTTTTTTTTACCACAATTTTAAAGTTTAGTGGTATGCAAGTAAACCTAAAAGTACTTTCCATAAATTGAAATATCCATGTATCACTTTGAGGAGATTAGTAAGAGAAATACAAATGCATAGCTGAAGAGACATTCTGAGCTTCACAAGTTACATTTCAGCACTAATGCTTTTCTGAAAATGTATGTAATGGGAAAAGCAGGGAGGGGACAAATGTGCAGAGTCATGTGTCAAGATATTTCAATGTAAACAAAAATTTTCCCTGAGGCAGAAACAAACTACATGTGACATATATTGGGTAAGTTGAGACCTCACTTGGAGTATTGTGTGCAGTTCTGTGTCCTCAACATAAAAATGACATGGAACTGTTGGAACAAGTCCAGAGGAGGGCCACGAGGATGATCAGGGGACTGG
>JBCJKH010039130.1:0-16971 GCA_039877255.1 Loriculus beryllinus
ACAGAGCCTTGGGTAACGTGGTTTAGTGTGAGGTGTCCCTGCCCATGGCAGGGGGGTTATAACTACATGATCTTCACGTTCTTTTCAATCCTAACTATTCTATGATTCTATATGAGAAGCATAACTCTTTTAGCAAGGCAGAAAACTCTTAGCTGAGGAAGATCCTATTTTAAATGTTTGATGGCTGGCTGGGGCACTGCTCTAGAAAGTGGGACATGTATGCTAAAATCAGGAGGATCAGAAAATTGGTCCCTGCTTTCCAGTTCTGGAAGAAAGACCTAACTGGTAGAGTCTCTGATAAAAGATGGGAGGTTACCAACTTCAACTTACTTAAAATTCCCTTTCATTTGTTTTCATTTCCTTGAAAGTTTTCCCTAATTAAATGAAAAAAATTAAAATTAAATTAGTATATTATTAAAAAAGGCATTTTGAGGTTACCTTACATCCAAACCCCAAAGGTTTCCTTCCCTTTTTCCCTCTCTTCCCAGGCAATTTGAATCTTGGGGATCCCTATGACTGCTGACAGGAGATGACATCTGGCTGCAAATGTGGTTAATATAGGACACAAGAGACTTGAACAGCAGTTCCAATGAACCTAATTTGGAAAACAGATTCTAACTCATTACTTGAGAACCTTAAAGAGGGATGGAGAGAATTTTATGAAAAGCAAATAGGCACAAAAAGAAAAATTGTTAAAAAAACTGTTTTCCATAGAAAAACATTATCATTGAAAATGTTTGCACAATCCTAATACAACCCTAGTAAAATATGCCTTAATATTGACTTTGATTTTTCATGCCCTAAGCACAAATACACCTCTTTTGTTGCTGTCTTATTTTTAATTAAGCAGACTTTTCCTACCACATTGTCCAAAAGCAGAGGAAATCACATAATACTCCTACCTTTCCTTTGGGAGAAAAAATGCGAAGGAGTTTTTCATCTTTACTACAGATGACAACGCATGGTTTTACAAGTCAAGGTCACAGTTAACTAGTTGTCATGGTGAATGAAAACACATGGGAAATCAGGCATATAGCATTTAGTTTAGCTTTCTGGGAGAAGTAACATTCGAGAAAGCTTGTCATGAAGAGGCCATGTTTAGCCAACCTCTGGTACCTTTAACAGTCATCTTTTTGGCACTCATGTTTAAACAGAGTAATGAACCTTTTCCTCTCCACAGCTGTAAATCAATACCACCAATGTGTCCCCTAAGAAAATCGTTAACAAATCGTATAAATGCCTGACCAGTCAATAGAAGGATTTCCATTTCAGTTGTTCATGGAAAGAAAAGAAACTCTTTTTGTAATATATTCAGAGCAAGTTCTGGTTGTGCATTGCAACCATTTTCAAGATAAATATTTAAAAAGATACAATTGCTTCAGTGCTAAATGTTTTCTCAGAAGAATAATAATCATATATGTATCTATGAGCTTTTAATGACTGTTTTCTCTAAAGCAGGAATTTAAACAAGCTAAAAAAGTTACAGAAAATGCAATTTCAAAATGAATCTTTCTTCTTTCTAGGTATCTTGAAGGGTACCTGAGAAAACCATTCTTAGCAAAGTAGCTGAACTACTGTAGATAAGGTTCCCCTAGAGAAACTCTTCTGGTAACTGCCTGCTGTAGGTACAAATTAAAAAGCTGGCATGGAGAGCACAGGAGTAGCAGTATGGGGAAAGAGTAGTGATAGGCATCAGCTGAAGAAAGACCTATATATGGTTGTTGTCTGAGCTTTCTCTAGAGGCTAAAAACCATTTGAAGACATATTAAATGGGAAAGTAAGACAGCCTGAATTTTCACTATCAAAGTGGAGAAAAAGAACAAGTTGCTATAAACACAGAAGAGTGCAACTGTTACAGAGCTGTGCTGCAGTTCACAATAAAATCCTTCAAAATCAGGACATTTTGGGTGCAAAAGACTTAATCTATCAATTCTGATCACAATGGAAGACCCAAATGCCTTCCCAGAGGAAAAAAAATTAACTAACTAAAACTAACACTTGAATGGCTATGTCAGGTTACATGTCCATTTTGCCCAACCACTCTGAGTCAGAAGGGTTCCCTCACACTCCCATATCCTCCTCCCAAACCCTCCTGCTTTTGCCCCATTTCCAGGAAGGAGTGTGTTCCAGTTCTGTGAGGAGGATGGCTCCTTACAGCTCTCTATTGAGCTTTGTTTTGTTCCCTGCTGTTTGAAAAACAGTGATTTAAGGGATAATCTGACATGATACCTTTGTAGGCTCATGATAAAGGAACCAAGATTACATTGAGTATTTCTTAAAAAAAACAACAAAACCAATATCTCTTGATGGAGCAAAACAGGGAATGAAGAGGAAAAGTGGAATACAGAAGCAAGCACCAAGATGCAGTTTATGATGAGACTGATTCAAAAAATACTGCTTTCAAATGCTGGCTCACAATTATGTACCTACCTGTGTATTTTTATATAGAAATGAAGAATCTCATGCTTTTTCCTGGTTGCAAGGGGTGCCACAGCTTTGCAAGGGAAATAACAAAGCTGGTGTTCACATGACTTTCCTGAGCGTGAAGAAGGACAGTGCAAAGAATGAGTGGGTTTAAATGATAATATCAAGTGACTCCAGTGCTCCCAAAGCACAAAAAAATTAAGAGAACAAGGATTTCTAACAATAGTGGCAAATTCCTTATTAATGCGTGCAGACAGCCCTACGTGCAATAGTGACTTTGGTGCACTGCTTTCTGATAGCTCATGTCAGAGCCATTTTGTGATGTTAAAAGGCTAAGTAGCCAAGAGGAGGAAGAAGGGAGCCAAGCAGACTGTTATAATAATTCACATTATCCTTTTAATACTTCGTATCATGGTCTGTTCATGAATCACAAAGAAATTTTGTCACCTTGTCCTATCGCTCAGAGAGAAACTCAGAGAGAAACTCTTGGATATCCTTGGGCAGAGGATAGCCCAATGCCTGCTGCTGGAAACAACTATATACATCTTCTGGTTTACATTAAGAATACTCTGGACATATCCAGAGTCAGTGTTAGGACACCTCAGGAAACTTTGTTTTGTGCCTCATACATGTAACATGTCTGCATAGCTACCTAGTTATTTCAGTATTACAGGAAATGTAGGGAAAAAATGCTGTATGCAAAGTCGAAAGAAACAATTAATTTCTTCTAAACTGTAAAATTTCCTCCTCTCTCCATATTTATATTATACTGAAATAAATGACAGAGCAGAGACAGAGAAATCATTATGACTGAATCCACACGGTGTTCAAGAAAGGGCCCAGTTTCTCCAGGGACGATGTGCTTCAGGTGTTCAAGTCTGACAAGAGGACATAGCCCTGATACTAATTGCACCTCAAAAGTGACTGCTTCTTCCAGCAGCTGCAATAGCAGATATTTAAGCCTCATTAGGTAAACCCCAGCTCTTCTTTGGCTGCTAATAAGGAATATGGTATAGATGTCAGACACTAAATTCTTCCTCTTTGGAATCGATATCTCATAAATTGCACAAGGCTGGGGCTGCAGGCTGAAGGGAAAGTCTTTATAGGTGAAGTGTGAGATCAGTGCACAACTTTTCATCCTTCACTCAAGCAATGCTATTTCTACATTGTACTTTCAATTATAGATCAAGGAAGGTATCCCAAAAGCCATCAAGAGGAAAAAGTAAGAGAATTCTTGTTAAAAATGGATATGAGATGAAGAGTTTGGGGAGGAGATAAGAACCTGACAATAACCATGAGCAGTGAATCAGAGAGCACAGGATAGGGAAAACATGTCAGGGAGGGACAAGGAGGGCTGGGCAAAAGGATGCAGAAGCAGAACCACTTGTATTGGGATTAAATACACATGTGGAAAGAAATCAACGTACATAACTTTCTTGTTCCTAAGGTGGAAATCTCAAATACTTAATGATAACAAATCTTCACTGAAATGGCATGTTTCTGGTCATGTTAGCATGAAGCCTAAATCCAATTACTGTTTCAGTTAATAATTTGCAAATATAAAGTATTCCAGATAAAATTTGCTCAGAACACTAGACTACAAACAAAGAACAAATACTGCAAAGTGATTTTTACAGCCAAGATTAATTCATTACAAAGGTAGATATGCTGGAAAAAAGTGAGATTTTAAAAGCAGAATCACACACTTGTTCAAGTGCCACAGAAAGTACCCTACTAAGAGAGACTTCAATACCTCAACAGATTTAGTCCCACTAAAAAGAAAACTGAGTCACTTGACTACAGTGCATAAACACATTTATGAAAAGAAAATAGAGGGCCCTTTAGAAGTCAAGAAAGTACGATAGAGGTCGAATACTGAAGCTGGGCATATATATATAGAAATTAGGCACGTTGTGTTTTCATATAGAATAGGAGATCAACCACTGAAACAAGAGAAGCTTTAGAAACTCTTGTTGTTTGAAATCCTCATGTAAAAACTGTGTTTTTCTGAGGGGTATGATTTTGCCACAAGTGTGTTATGGACTAAGTCTAGAACAAAGAAAACAGACGTGCCATTTTCACAGATAAAACCAAATACAGTACATTTAGCCAAAGCTGAAAAACTGGGGAAAATGGCACTTCAATTTTAGTTGTTCTTGCTATGTTTGAATCTTAAGGAAGGTAGATTTGACTAAAGCTATAAAGCTTGCATCAAGTTGAACTGCATCTTTTGTTTTATGTATTGCTTTATCAACATGTTTTGTCTAGCTCTATTCAGCTCAGAGGTAATACTGCGAGATTTAATGGATCTGATTTACAGGTCTCATGAGACAGTCAAATGATCTTGCCAGAACTTAGTCTATAAATCTATTAATTCTTATTAACAAAAGAACTTTACATGCTGATGTTTAGCTACTGCAGTTTAATAACTTCTTCTTTTCCTAACAATAATCAATGAATGTTCTCTAATATATTTTGCTTCACTGAAAAAAAAAAAAAGCTATCTTTATCTGTTTATCTGAACTGCTGAAAAAGCACATACATTCATGCATAAACTATCCAATGTATTTGAAAATAAAGATTTATGTTTAAATCAGCATCCCACAGTTTGCTCCTGATGATTCCCTGTCTTCCCCATAAGTGACATGAATTGTGATACTGGGTAGTGTGCACTACTCTTTCAATGACAGTGAATCCTTTGAAGCAAAAGTAGTCAACAAAAGCATCATCAGAGTTGTAGATACCCTGGCAGCAAATACTGACGATTCTCATGAGAAATTTTCTTAGGAACCTGAAAAGCAATAGGAAGAATCTGAAAGTTGAGGGAAGCAATGTTAAGCACTTGGCAAAGTTCTCTTTTTATGCTTAAATTCTGCTCTTCAAGATACCCCTCTGCGAGACAATGCAGGCGTCAGACTTCACTGTCTGTCATTGGAAAACTGGGCTGCCTAATCTGTATAGGCAGAAGACAGAGCAGAAGCATGGAGTTTCTATGGAGATGGGAATTGGTGAGGAAGTGCATTTTCTTACAATTCATCCAGTCTTCCTGATCTTATAAGGGGCCATTTATCTCTCTCTGAAGACATGATGACGTCTTTGGGAGAAGTTGCAAAAGCAGGGAAGGTTGGCCTCCAGTGAGGGTATCTGGTATATTTTCACCAGGTCCAATATTTCAAAGTATAATTCACAACAGGTTTTGGTTCTTAGAACTGACAGTATATGCCAAATATTGATAAGCTATTAGGCTGGTTTTGACAGTAAGAGGTGATAAAGAATAAGAAGCATTTATCAAGTAGTAGTAATGTCATTAACAGTAACAATGCTATCAAACAACTGTACTCAAACTCTGCAGAGCAAGCCTATTGAACACCACTGGATCTTTGACAAGCACGTGTATGTGCACTGACTAGGACATGCAAGCAGGCAAATCAGAGGTGTTTCACATAATTATTTCTACACTTGAGAGACACTTAAGTTTGAGTTAGATTTCTCGACTTTCAGAATGCACAGGGTAACTCAAACTCAGCTTATCTCCCTGTCTCCTCTTCCTCTTTCAGGGACTTTTTTTTAATTTAGAAGGTGAAATTTATAACTGGAAAAGGAAATTGTTTGCAGGGAGAGCTACAAAGCTGGATTTTTCTTTTTAAAGCCACTCGTTGGGCTGCTGTTGATTTGCATGGGTTTGAGGCTGCTCCCTTATCTACACATGTATCTTTTGAGAGACTAAAGGGCTGTGGAGAAGAATTAAAACATACCTTGATGGAGTCATCAAAGAAAAATATATGTCTGGTTTCAGTTTAGTTCAGTTCAGGGACATAATGTATGTGGTAGGTGACACTCATTTCCAAGGGCTTGTAAAGAAATATGTTTCTCAATTTGTATTCTTATGTAAAAGAAAATTTTTCCTTTCAAATCTGTAAAGACAGATGTTTTTGCAGGCTTCGTATCACGAACTGGAGAGGCTGAAGGAGGCCTTTGCCTTCCTCCCTCTGCGCTCTCCATCAGCAGTGGCTGTGCAGCACAGCAGCACGTGAGCTGATCAGTTCCTGTCCTCCCCCCAAGACAGCATGCACCATCATTGCCCCACACACCCGCAGGCTCCTTTATTAGCACTCCCAACTTTGAGAACACATTCTGATACACATTTGAATTTGAGCTTGATTTACTTAATAAAATAGGCTTTCTAGAAGAAAACGTGGAAGTCTTGGGAGAAGGAGGGAGGTGGGGGAAGGAAGCCCACAGAACTGCAAGTCCTGGTCCGCCATTCTGAAAACTCTCACCAGAGCTCAGGGAAGGTAAAGGGCCATCACATAAAACAAGCTCCTCAAAATTGAGGGTATGTATATATGTATATATATATATATATATATATATATACATCTCTCACAATGACAGATAACCTGATTATAGATAACCTTTCATCTGAGATTATTCTTAACTTGTTGATCTCCTTTGGTTTTTACCTTTTGCAGTTTGGTTTTATTTCTGATAGAAGCAGGGCTGTAAAATAAGTGCTTAGGTAATGCAAAATAATTCACATATATATTTAAAGGAATATAATTTCAAAGTTTATTTCAGTGTACAGAAAAAATACAATTATGGAGCATTCAGCTTACACCAGTAGCAACTAATACTTCATTGCTGTTCTCAGTAAAACAGATCTTTTTGTTCATGTAGAGAACCATTCATATACTGAACCATTTTCAACAGTAGAAAAGGAAAAAAGAATTTGACTAGTGATCTTTCAACTAGTTCACAGGTTCAGAAAATCTTATTTACAGTGTAATATTCTGTGCGACTTGTAGCATGCTTAATAAATCACTTAGCATTGACTTATTAAAAGATTTTTCTTTTTGGATCAACTTCCTTCAGATTTTTAGAGTTGCTCAAAAAGATTTTGAAGCCTTTCTAGATTAGATTGCTATCTTTCTTTTCATTTTAGTAAATCAGGGATATTTCAACTGCGGTAGACATACAGTAATTTGTTTGCCACATCCATCGTGCCTTCCTTCCCCCTCCTCACAGCCATTTCCTCAATTTGTTTGCCAGGACTATTCAGGAGTCATGTCTTCTTTTTACAGTGCACATCACCTCAGCATTTTGTGGTTATACACACTTTACAAACTAAAAGATGTCAAATGAAAATACTGAGCCACCTCTAGAAGTTTCTTCTTCTGAAACAGGGATAGCAGGCCTAACACGTGGCCTCTAACAGATACAGATTGTAGCATTTGAATCTTTACCACCACAGATATTCACAGTTATATCACAACACCTTTGGGAACATCACAGAGTTCACTTTAAAGAAAACAAAAAGTGTCACTGTAGTCTTCAGACATTGCCTTTGCAATCCACATAGCTCATATTTGCAGCAGCTCTAGTGTGCTACAATGCACCCAGAGGAAGGCTGGGGGAAGAGTGTGGTCCATTTCCAGACCTGCTCTCCATTCCTGGAAAGCTGCAGCTGTGAGGCAGCACGGCTCCCAGCTAAGGGCAGGCAGTAGTAGAAGGAAGGAGAAAAGAAGCCCCAAAAAGGGCAGAAGATGGGTATTGCAGATGTCAGAGGTATATGATAGTGTCTAGTAATCTTGGTATCAGATGATACCATACCCACTTACAATCACCTTACTCATAATCAGTTTCAGTATGCAGATGCATACACATTGCTGCCTTCTAGTTTTCACATGAAACACTGGGGAAAAAAACCCTAATGTTGGATCTTGACCCAGCAGCCAAAACACGTCACTAACCCAAACTTACAATCAGACTGAAAGAGCTGGAGGGCATAATAACTGTTGCAAATAATTTCCTCATGGTGTGACACTAGATAAGTCAAAGCAATGATAATTCTTCTAATCTACATGCAGGAAACACCAGTGGAAAAAAAAAACCGAGTCCATACTCCAGTCTGACTAAAGTTGTATGACATGTGAAAACGTACTGTAAATAAGCCAAACTCTGCTGTGCATGACTGAGTGTGGTAAATTTGACACGTCTTTACTATACATGTAAATATTTGTAACAAGAGCTAAATGTCATCAAGTTCTGCATTTCTGCTAAGGTGTTGGTTTTAGAAGACAGAGCAGCTCAGCCTTTTGTGATGAGCAAACCATTCAGGTAATTGCTGTCATTTATACCTCCCTCATCTACCCCAAACTAGAGGAGGGTTTGTTAGAATCAGCAAAGACCATCAAGGAGAGTAGACGAAAGGAAGGACTACAGCTCTGGATGTGGCAGAGGCTGGCTCCTGAGGCCCAGGGAGGTATTCCTGCTACCCCTGAGCAAGAAGAAAACCTTCTGGTTCCTCTTCCAGGAATGTATCAGGGAACCCAGAGAGCAGAAGACAAAAGCTGCAGCCAAACATGGAAATGAGCAGAAGCAGCCCAAGAAAAGGTATATTCACTGTACAGCATCAACTTTTCAGTTAAGCCCAGGCTTTCCAGTTCCCTTCTGATTGTCTCTTTTCTTTCACCTCTCTTAGCCAGCTCTTTTAACGGCTTCCCCATTCATTTCCTTTTTCTCATTTCTCCTTGTGCTTCTCTGCCCTCACCCACCTTTCCATGTGTGTATTCTCATTACAATCTTTCACTCCTTCTTCACTGCCCTTTCAAAAATGACCAAGTTTTACTGTCATCTTTCTATCACCTTCACTTTGCCGTTAAACATCCTCTCTGACATCTCTCTTGTCTGTTTATCTAGCAAGCTCTTCAGGAGGAAACCACTGAATCTTCTGAAACCATGTTGTTGTAAAGACTAACACCAGATGTGTGAGCAGCAAAGGTCTGACCCAGAAGAGGGCACACAACTGCACTTCAGGAGCACCTGATCTGGGATTTATGCTGACTGTGCATCAGTGCTGAGAAAGTAGGCTGCAGTTGGTTCGGTACTAAGTTGGATAGCTGGGGGAAGATGATACTGAAGCTGGCATAAAACCAACCAATATAAAGCTAAATTACCAACATTTAAATATACAGTTGAATTTGCAGAATTATTTCATGCAGCGTCAGCATTTTGGCTCATGTGGCTTTGGTGCTTTTGATATAGCAGTGGGAGCCCTGAAGCAGGATTTACTGTGTTCTTGAATGACAGCCCAAAGTTGCAGAGCACCTAGCAAGATGAAGCTAACCTCAGCTTGCTCCTTAGGCATTTTTGGAAGAAACACTATTTTATTATTAATAGTAATAGTAGTAATAATACTAATAATTACTCCATGTATTAAGCCAACAGCCATTCAGGTGGTGCCTAAGTTATTGAAAATCACCTGGAAACCTAATCAACTTGAACCACTCTCTCTGCTTCCTGGAGGGGAAGGCTTCTACTTTCAGCATGGTTCTAGAGAAAGATAAGTCTCTGTACCTGAGCTGCTTCTGTTTACCAAGCACTCTTGGGGAGAGCAAGGCCAATCTCCAATCAGCCAGGCCACATAGTTTTTCCAACATGCCTGGAAATTGTAAGGAAAATGAAGTTAGAAGATTCCTCCCTGTCTGGAGCAGACCCAGCAGTCTGTTGATCAAAATTTCACCATCGTTTCTCTGCAATAAATATCAAAAGCCTATAAAATGCCCAAACATTGTGTAACAGGAATAAACTTTAACTGAGAGCCCTGCAAGGTTAGCTGAACTAACACTGTGCTTGGAAATTAAGCTTTTAACTAGGTGACAGAAGATTCTGTGGCTTCAGCATCTTGAGATTTGATATTTGTTGTCTGAACACACAGCTGACCATGTAGCTTATTGCTTTCAGCATGCCTCCTTCCTCTAGACTCCTGTATTTCCGCCCAGGGCCACCCAACAGAGTTGTACCCACATGTGGCCTTCCAGGGTCTGCAATGTGACATGACAGGCATGTGGTCCTTGCAATCTACATCTGTTCTATGATAAGCAGTGGTGTTAGCTAAGAGACCTTACAGAGGGCCAATGTCTCCTTTTTCCATTTGGACAATATTTCTATACAGGGGGAAAAACGAAGCAAAGACTGTACACGGGGTAGCCCTAATTCTATGAGTCTAATCTGCTGCTGTGTCAAAGGTATCACATACTGTTGAAGGCAAATGGGCGTAACTGTGCTCAGCACATAAATCAGGCTTTTCCTATGACTCAGAAGTGAGTTGCTCAACCACAGACCCCAGAATCTCTGACAGTTCAAGCACAGTCAGTTTTTATACGTCTGAGTTCTTAGACGACAGGGACTTGGCTGGGCTGCACTGTGGGTAAAATTAATTGTAGTCCCTCATCATCTTAACTTTGCTGAGGGATAACCTCCAACTTGGGGGGTGAAACAGCTGACTTGAGAGAAAACTGTGGCATAGCTCAGAGCCACAACAAATTCTTACTAACCATGGAGCTTTTTCTAGCAGATACCTGCATCTGGACTGTGGTGTGGAGTACAATGAGATTTACTAAGCGCCATTAAAACTGGCAGACAGCCCTGCTCCTAGAGAGGGGCCGCATATTTAAGAACTATGCAAAATATTATGCAGTATGCATGTGACTAAATTCTTTGTAGAGGAAAATCCCTGGGACTGTGTTAAATTAAATAGGATTATGGCTTTCACTAATCTGTATCCAGTGTGACCATAAAAGGGTATTAGTTTGATAATATTTAAGGACTTAGCTCTACAGCAGCAGCGATCAGCTGTCTAAGCCCAGCAACTGTGTTGTCAGTGAAAATGTTAGCTAGTAAAGAGACTGTTATTTACATTGCCCAAATTAAACATGTGACACTCACCAACTGGCAAATTAAGCACAAGGAAGTTATGCATAGGTCAAGACATTTTTCATTTTGGAATAAGTAGAAGGAGAGAATGGTGGGATGTGACTTCCGAGAGCAGCATTGCTGAGCCCTGCTCTTCTGAAGACAGGGGTAACACTCCCACCAGCTTCAGTAAGAGTGCAGACAAACCGGTAAGATGCTAATGAAGAACCTCATCCTTGCACCTGAAGCCTTTTCCCCAAATGGCACAAATGGATAGTTAGGTAATTTAGTAATATAGCATTGCACATAAGCTGAGAGCGTTCCTTGTCAAGCTGGCATTTGTTTAGCAGGAGTTACTCAGGTAGTGGTATAACGATGCTACAGCTGTCTCCAGTTGCTGAAATCAGAGGTAACTATGACATACATTGGCAAACACTGGCATTTTAATGGCTGTCTCTAAAAAAAGCAAACAAATAACTCTCTGCAAGCCTGTTTCTTGCCAGACACACATGTGTGTATATATATATATATATATATATGCGTATGCTCAACTGGAAAACATTAGGAGCCTTCTTAAATGTAAATCCTAGTAGTGCAATATGAAAAACATTCAAAGCAGAAAAAGGATCTAAACCACAGCTCAGTTTAAAAGTCATAGACATTTTCCTACTGATTTCAGTGAAATAAAGCTTTTCATTACCTGTATTGAAAGTAGCATTATTTCAGTAAATGGGTTACATAATCAGCCTCTTTTTGTATTATTTTTTTAACCACATTTTATTTTTTTAAAGCTATAAAAAGCCTACTATTGCATCTTCAATTATCTTGTATGCACAAAATTCATTCTGTTCTTAAGGTATTCAAATTTGTATGTTTTTAGTGGGAGGGAAAACTATTTTTTACCTTTCCATTACATGCTCTATAGTCAGCACAGCTAAAAGAAAACAAGGTTTATCACATTCTCACGTCTTTAACATTGGAAGAAGACTGTACCTGAAGGCCACATTTTTAAGAAATTTCCATATAACTCCTACTGATAATAACTGTGTTGTCCAAGTGTGGCAGAGAATAACGATGTGAAAATAAAGTATGATTATATGTGGGATGCAGAATGATCACTTACAAGAATATGGAGCATGAGATGTAGTGGGTTGATTCTTAGTTCCCAGACAAGGCTTTCAGGGCTGCCAGGGCAAAATATCCTTCGTGTTTAAGTGGAACAGCCATGTACCACAGGTCAGCCAGGGACGCAAGTGTACAAGAAGCCTAGTGCACTCTTCCAGTCCCTCAGATTGGGTCTGTTCTTTGCACAACCCCATCAAGGCAAACCTAAACTCTCCCATCATACTAAAATCCTTATACAGGAGCAGCTGGCTGCAATATTGAGAGGAAAGACACGATGCCCAAAGCAGACTTCCTGATTTGGGCACTGCCGGCGACTTCTTCAAGATGAAGCTTCTCTGCAATGGAAGGTGATTTTTGATCACCTTGCTTGCATACCACCTTACTTCTAACTGCACATACAGTTAGAAGATCTTTCATGCACAAATACATCTACGATCCACTCAGTTACTCTCCATGCACTTCATAAATTTAGAGTGAACCTTTTATGATTAAAATCCAATTTCTTAATCTTGTTACTTAACCCACTTTTATTATTATCTTATTTTATTGTCTGAGTTCATTGGTTTGCTATGTGATTGAGTGACCTGGATTAAACATCTAGGAAATTTGGTAGGATACTCCAGCTGATTTTGTTTCTAGCTTAGTCAACCAGCCAGCATTTTAAACAAAAGGGGTTAAAAAAATACAAACGTGAGTTGGCATATTACCAAGTTTCCTTAGACAGTTTCTCCCAGAATCATCAGGAACACTGTTTATGTTTCCTTAAGCTTTCAGTATGCTTTCCAGATGGGTGTTTTGGGATCCCAGCTTTGTGAGCAAAACCATCCAACTGAAATAAATGTGTGCCTGGACAGGTTCATCATCATACCCTGGAGCCACCTGAACTTATGGCAATTCCCAAGGATTCATATAACTATGCCAATGTGAGGGCTCTTCTCCAGAAGAAAGCTGTGTCTGCTCGTCTTGTTTAATTTTTATTTTATTAAAACTCAGGGAAAATTCTAGGCCAGACAGCACTATTTTAAGCTAGAAATACTTTCTTAGCACATTTACAACAACAATATCAAATAGTTCAATGCTAAATTATATTTTATATAAAATAAGTATCAACAAGCTACTTGGAGATCCATTAAAGTTCATATCACTACTTTTAAACAAGAAGCGATGTTTTCTAAAGGCCTTATACTGACTTGCACCACAAAAGTGTCTGTTTTCTAAGTAAATTACTACACCACTGCAACGTCACAACAGCAGTTATTAGTGAAGGCTGTTTCCAGAGCTGTGTGCTGTAGATGTGGGAAAGAGCTATGGGCAGGAGTGTCTCCCCTAGTGAGAAGGGATTTTTGGATGCTGCAAAATCTTCATCTTGTCCTTGACTCACCTCAGTTGCACCAAGGGTGACAATGCATTTTAGGGCAAGCAAATACCACTGAGACATAAAATATTTTCTCAAGTGTCGATATTTATTAAATTCACTGAATTCAAGGGGAGAATTTTGGTAACTCCAATTGGGATTGGGCATTGATGTGTATTCATTAACAATTCCTTTATCTGGGTTAAGACAGCTTCCATTTTACTAAGACAAGTAGAAAATCCTCTGCCTCTATGCCTGAGAACCTAAGCAGAAACAGAACAGCCTGTTTACATTGAAAAAATATTATCTATCACTTATCTGAACAGTGCTATCACTTATCTGTTTTTACACAACAAGCATGTTGCTAAGGAACACCTGTGTGTTTTGGCTTATTTTGTACTTTTCGAGGGGTTTTTTAAATGCCAAGAGAAAAAAAAAAAAAAAAAATAACCCCCCCACACCTTTAAATGTGTCTGTGATCCTTTTCTAATGTGTCAAAGCAAATCCTAAAGATGTGGTGGTAACTCACAGCTAATTTTGAGCACGTTAAAAATGATTTACAGTGGTACACACAAATGTATACAGTTCAACTGTAAGAGTAGTCCCTGCAGTGCTTTCAGCCTGGGCCAGCTTGAATTCTCCCAGCGGTTACTGGGCAGAGTCTGGGAACTGGCACGGTGTGGGGACAGGCAGTGTGCAGGTGGTCACTGCTCAGAAAACAATGTAATCTGCTGGATGTGGGATGCTCCATGCCAGCCTCTCCAATGCCAGAGAGCAGTCAATGACATTTTTAAATTTACTAGCATAAGCCATGTGCTCTCTTTTCTCTTTGTCAAGATAATAGGATGCAGAAAGTTAAAAACAACTATACTTGCCAATATATCAAATTATACTAAGTTTTAAGGTGAAAGGGAAAAATAGGCTGGTGATCATGTTGCTACAGATGCAGTTTAAAGGATAAATTCATCTTTGTTCTAAATTCACTGACCTCTATTTGTATCTCAGATCAATAACAATAAAATATTGGCAAGTAATATAAAATAAGTTTCTCACAGCCTTTGAGAAATGCTTTGTCATCCAAAAAGTTAGGTTTAAAATTGAAGAGATTTGAGAAGAATAAGTTCTCTTAAGATAGATAGGTATGTCAGGATCCAGCTCCCACAGTATAATATAGTTGTTTACTTCATTCAGAAAAATGCTACCATAAACTTTCCTGTTGAAAATTAATTGTCAAGACATTAAAAAAATCAATTACAAAGCACAGAGCTTTCTTTCTAACAATGTTACATACTGAAAATTCAATCTGGATCATGAAGTTATAGCAAGGACTTCTTCCAGATTTATGTGTGTACCATTTCAAGGCTTTGCAGGTAACCATCGCCTCAGTCCCACTGAAAACAGTGGTACAGAGTAGAACGCGTCTCTGTAAGCACAACTTGGTGTGAAAAAGAAAATGGAGCCCACTTCACTTTTCAGTCGTTATATTCCTTTCCCACTGCTACATCTATCATTCAGCTCTGTTAGAAAGCCATTTAGAAAACATATTTTTTTTTTGTACAAGATTCTTCTAGCTATGAATTCCCAGCTATCTGAAGATAGTTTTACACCCAAGTTGAATGTCTTGTGTTATTTAAAGAATTTGTTAAATATTCTAAAAACCAGAACTGACTAGCAATGATTTACAGACACAATATTTATCATACAAATTTACACAAGGAGACCACAGAATTAAACGTGTAATTTAAACCTCATTCTTTTGCAATGTCACTTCAGCTTTTTGGAGAAGTACGTAGAAAGCAATTCTTCATAGGAATTCCATCAAAGTATAAAGAGAAAGGATTTCAGAGCTTGTGTCAATTGCAAGTCATTATAAATCACTTTTACTTTACATGAACCATGATTTCACTGAGCTATCTCCACTGGTTGGACCTCTCTAAACCGCAGTGTACTGGTTTTTCCCCCATGAAACTAACCAAAGTACCCTCTGTTCCTTTGTGAGCATGATTCAAGCAGTCGTCTGGACCTAAGGACACACTATCAAATCAGAACAGCAGGAAAGTATGAAAAATTATCAGAGGTCACAACAAGCAGTATTTGTGAAACAATAAATTCTTCTTAGATGATGTTTATAAACAATGCATTGTTGATCTGAATACTTCGTCAGTGACTTAACATTTACAGAACAGAGATATCAATAATAGCTCATCTCTATGCCACAAAGTACATCTTTTACCTATTGATCTTACTAAGATGAACTCCTTGGCTCTTCTCTGCTCTCAAAAGACTACAGATTTAGAAGGATGTGGGATAATAATGGCAAGTGATTAAGCAAAGAAGAAAAGATGGAAGTTAGGAATTTTGAAATTTAGGGGGTGGAGGGGAAAGTCAGATTAAACTAAAACCAAAATCACTGCCTGAAAAACATGCCAATTAGAGACAAAGTAATTATATTAAGCCTCTGTGCCACAAGACTCTAATTGTTCTACTAAAAGTCAACTTAAATCCATCCTAGAGGAGACTTAGTTGAGACCAAGAGGAAGAATAATGTACCACAATTCAAATTCAAGTTCATCAAATTCTATTAGAATAGTTAATTGCCTACATTTACAGTGATTTCATAATCTCCCATTATGGCAGCTGCAGGGAGAAGAGAGAGCGGGGGGACATCTGAATTCTTGGCACTGAAATCACAGAATCTATGTTAAAGGCTTATTAAGACTATTTAATCCCTTTCCCTGCTGATTCTGGATTGTCCCCCATTGTAGACTTCCTAGTGTTTTGTCTAACCTAGTTTCAAACATTGCAATCGATGGTAATGTCTTCAGTTCCCTTAGGAACTTCAAGGCTAACAGATTTCACTGGCAGAGACGTTTTTTGATCTACTGCCTGCATTTACCCTTACTTTATTCCTTTTGATTAAGCAGGATTCTTGCCTTCTCTTTTTCATGTGAAAGATATGAGATACCCCATGAATATTAGAAATTCCACCTCCTGCCCTGTCGTTAGCTGATCCCTCACTTGGAAACCGTGAGGTTTCCAAGTGAGGGATCTAGAGGGTTTCCATCCAGATAAAGCCGGTAGCAAGCTGCCAGAAGTATGAACCATCAGTATAGCCATACTTTCTTCTCTAGCTGCTGCTGTGCCACTAGAAGTGGTTTCTATATGCAGTTCTCAGCCAGCTACTTGTCACCACCCTCTTTCTAGAGGTTATGCACACCCTCCCACTCCTGATTTTCTGGCTGAGTTACTGCTGAAATGTTTAGTCTGAGCAAGGACATTATGAGCCTCATGCTCTGACAGGGAGGAGGGTAGGCCGGGAGAAGCAGGGACAGGACACCTGACCCAAACTGACCAAAGAGGTATTCCATACCACC
>JBCJKH010039135.1:0-16325 GCA_039877255.1 Loriculus beryllinus
CCCTGTGTTTGTCAATGCCTGCAGTCAACCTACAAACCCAGAAGTGGCATGGTAATTTTTACTTAGCGTATACTGAGACAATTTATTACCCTAATAGATTTAAACATTCTGTGGCAGGTTTGCATCTTCTGCTGTACGTGGTGCACCGGGTTGGCACTCAGATGACATAACAGATCTGAGCAAAAACCTTTTCTAGGCCTTCCAAAGGGATCTGTCTGTCAGAAGACATAATTTGTCATAGCTCGTGGAAGTCAGTGGTATAGTTTCACCAGCTGGCATTCAAGCTAACTTCATCAGTTGATGACTCAACTAATCCATGCAGTCATCTCTCTTTTTGAAGTAGTCCTATCACTTTATTTTGTTGAATTTCTGTCCACGCTTCTGGTCCTGGTGTCAATCTTCAAGCTGTCAGCTGAACTGTTCTCACTTGTTTCAGTATCACTAATAAATAAAAAGCTTTGGTAACACTAATGATTTTTTATTTCTTTGGGGTTTTTTTGCTGGTCTAGGTACATGGCTTATGCTCTTTTGCTATTACCAAATTTAGCTTTGCTGTTATGTTGCAACTGGTGGCTAATGCCATATGTTAACATTCTAATTGACTTCTCCTTTAAACACATGTGACAAAGAAAAACGTTTTGTTTTCTAAGCACATACTGCCAGACAAAATTAACATGCAGCATGGTCATTGTGTCTTAAAGTGAGAGTGGTGTGTTTATGGCCAAAATACCAGTGAAGTTATGACAACACAATCCAGAAGATTACAACATGAAAGCTGCCTGCTGATGCTACAGGTTGCGATTTCTTTAAGCTTAGGATTCACACACACACCCCCCAAACCCAGGCAAAATAAAAAACAGGAAAAACAAAGATTAAGGCAAAGACAAAAGAAGAGAAAAAGGCAAGGAAAATGTTCTGCGACTACCCAGCACAAGTAAAGCTACTGGTGTTGCCCATTCTTCTCCTTTGTTTAGAAATATGAAACTGAGGTCAAGGATCTCCTTCCTCCAGTCAGACTCAATAAGCCAGCATTTGAATGGTCACTGAGAACCATACTGAAGACGGCTTGCTCATATGTGTTGCTAAGCCCAGAGCACACTCAGCTCCCTGGCCTCATCTGACTTCAACACAGCACAATATGAGAAAAGGCACAGCATCATGAAGAAAACTTCCTTCTAAGCTTTGGAGTCCTGTAAATTTATGTTGGCCATTTATAGTGGAAAAGCCTTAAAAAACAAACAAAGAAAAAAACCAAACCAAAACAAACCCAACAAAACAAGCAAAAAAGTCTTTTCCTAAAAACATCAAAGCTTTCATGTAACTACAAAATGTGTACTTTTGCATGATTAATTTGTGCATCTTTGAACTGGAGCCCCTATCCCAGAATAGGTCATGCCTGATCATAAATCTCTTCATGGATATAAGACCTTGTAAATGAGGAAATTGTTCAGAGGCCTTCAAGATAGCAAATTATAATAAACCCAAGTACTGTGCACATGTGCTTCCCAAAACAGAACTCCATACAGAAGAGTCGAGCACTACCATGACTGCTCGCAATCAAACTCAGTGCTAAAAACAATTAAACAGAGTTTGAGCGTATACAGCAACCAGTGCACCTTTAAGATGCATGCCTTTTTACTCTACCCCAAACAACAAGAGGGAGAAAGGCATGTGAGCAGGTGACCCATCCAGGTCAGGGAGGTCCTCCAAAGGCTGAGCATTTTTAGCACAATGTAAAAATTTTTCTCAGAGTTTGGGTGCCTAGAGAATCTCAAACAATTACAGAAATAAGATGAGACATTGTGATTCACTATCACAATAAGCCTGACCAGCTAAATCCCACCCAAACCAGCATGTTTTGTTGATTGCTTTCCTAAGCCTCCTGTCCCCTAACACACGGGCACTTTACAGACATGAAAGTTGAGCTTTCAGACTGCAGAACTGGTTTTCAGAAACAGCTATACATATAACCCATGGAGCAACAGGTCAATGCCTTTCAAGCAAATTTTTTAGTTTGCTTTGTGGAGCCTCAGGTGTAAGTAGTTATTTATGACAATAAGAATTTAAAATTCAAATTGCCATAAAATCAAATGAAGAATGAACAGAAGTTCCCCCCTTGCAACTGAAGTAGATGAGATATTTTTTTTGTGTACAGTTACCAAATGTCAGAAAGCACTCAATACAAGCCTTGTTGTTTTGCTACATGATCCCATAACTAAGAAAGAGACAGCTGACCTTTTCCAAAGGTCAGTGTTCCACTTGATACTGATGACCATAGGGTTGCTCAAATTATCTGGTGAGCTTTGTCACATCTGTAAGTCCTTTTAGCTAAGGACTCCCCGGAACCAGGCAAGATTCAGTCTGGGTGGAGATGGACTGCTGCCATGAAATCTGGATGTAATCCTATGCAGTTCGTGTTTCTCATGGATATATATGTCTTTGATTAAGAGTCACACAAGGTTCCTAGACGAGACAGTCTGATTCTCACCTTTTTCGCGTCATGCAATGACTTCTTTGAGGCTTCATCACCATTATCTCTTGCACAATCCACGCTTTTAGTTACTTCTTTTCCATGTGTAGGACATGGCAGTCCTCAAGCAGTTCTTGTCACATAACTCTGAACTGCAGTGTATGGAAGTGGTGGATGCCAGTCTCTTCCCTCCATTTTAGCCTCAACAATGTGTCAAGGCCAGGGCTATGGAGCAGCCCTATCCCACCCCGAGCCCATCTCATGGCTCCAAGCCCTGTCAGGCAACAGATGGTCTGGAGCATAACAGCCATAAGAAGCCATGTGCCCCACAAGGGGAACAGGCAGCACACAGAATCACTCCAAGTCATCTGAGATGCTACAGTGATGAGAACATGATGACCAGCTTCAACAGAAAAAGAGAACTGCCAGTTTGATGCACATGGCAAAAAGTCTACAATACCAGCACTGATGCATAAACCAAAGCCAGCTGGAATCACAAGTAAATGCTTGTAGGAAGGAAGACAAGAACTTTAACACCACTGCTATTAAAGGATGAAGCAGAGGCAGGGAGGTTAAGTAGTTTATTTAAGCTATGAAGCAGAGCCTAGTTAGGCATCCTGGAGCTGGGCTCAAGCCACTGTTAGACTAGCAGATTTCAGATAATAATTCCCACAAACTTCTTCTGTGGTGATATTTCTGAACAATACCAGGGAACATTCCATCATAAATTGTGCTGTGTTCCAGTTTCCACATTATAGCTGTGATGTAACTCAGTAACACTTTGTCCCATCAAGCCCAACAACAATAGATTTAATCAGAACATTTGTCTCAGAGAGACAATGGGGAGTTCTGATTAATCTGGCATCAAACTTTGGCAGTTGCCTACGAGGGATTTTTTTCCTAAATGCTTGCCCTTGGCAGCTCTTCAGTACACAATATGCCAAGCCTGCAGACTGCCAGGAGAGCCGTGAAAATGTCCCATGCCATTTGACATGCAAAGAACACAGTTCATTTCAAAAATGTAATATATCAGCAGAAGCACAAGGAGGAAGACGCTGTTCCCCAAACGTCTCACCAGAAAACCACACGAACATCAAGGACATCAGACCAAAGTCAGTCCTACAAGACCTCAGTGGTGGAAACCATACTGCAACCACTGAGCACTCAAAAGATGTAAGTGGATAAGGGTAGCACTGCACCACTGCTCTGCAGTGGGTTGGTTGGTTTTTTTGCACCTCTGCTACTTTTCAAGCAGCTCAGATCACAAAAACCCTACAGGATGATGCAGAACGGAAAGGTTCTGTCACATACAGTAGGTGCAGACGTGAACCCAGGTGAGGAGTCAAAGCACAGGTTTACTTCAATATGGTGATTGGCAGATATCACATTCAGTCATCAAAGGTATAGGAGCACAGACTACAGCCCAGTGTAATCACAAACAAAGCCAGGGCTTAATTCTATTCCTATATTTCAGCAAAGACTGAGGTTGTGCTAGAACAGCGTAACCAAGATCACAAGCAGTCCTAACATCTTGTATGGTTCTTGATAACACTAGCAATAAGCTGTGCTGCTGCATCCAAGGCAGTAAGTAGCACCAGGCAGCTCCCTCAGGCTCACAAGGTGGGATAAAATAGTTTTCAATTTGGGTGTAGGGGATATCTGTGTTGCCCCCTCACAGAGCCCTCCCTGCTCACAACCCATCCCAGGCAGCTTCCTCCCTGGCTTACATGCAGCCTCCCCGTATCTCCCATCCATCCAACTATCCTGCACACAGTGTGAACCACCAGTCCTGCTCTTGCCATTGTCCATGCATACAAGTTCCTACCTCCCAGGCACTGCAGTTCAAAAAACCTTTCCATAAAGGGCCAGGATATATCCAGGCCAAGGCTCAGACTCATTCTTAAAGTGGATTGCTGCTAGGCAGTAGTGCTTAGGGGTTTTAATTTAATGACAGCAAGCTAGCCCTTGGCATTTGCAGTCTAAGAAAGTTTGACGTAGGCTCGGGAGGGATATAAAAAAGAAAACAGTGAATAAGAAAGAAGAAATGTAATAACCAAATCCTGCAACAAGGTCCCAAAGCAGCCATCAGCCTCCATGTCTTCTTCCTGCTCAGCTTTGCTATCACTGCTTTCACTGCAGTAGCACGAAGGAAAGGAGCCAGTTTTGCTGGAGGAAATTTGGGTCTAAAGAAAGAAACAGGGTCTTCCCCAGTATTCCCTGTTAGAGGAACTAAACCAACACATTCGCATTTTATCTTTTCTTCCTTTTTTTTTTTTTTTTTTGGGGGGGGGGGTAAGGAAACAACAAACACCCACACACAAAACCAAACAACAACAACAAAAGGCAGTTTCTCCAATATTTGAGACCAGACAAAATTCCAGGTTGCCTTGTTTTTGCCAACACCCTCTTCCACTAGCCTTTTTACATTTGGTGTGAGAGGTATCTGCTGTTACAAAAGCTTTTCTGTGTGTTGATGATGGAGTTGAAGAAGCTTTCTCTGGATGGATCTAGTCAGCCAGAGAAGAAGCTTGAGGGCTGCTACAAGCATATTACTCATCTTGGCTAGCCCCTGCCTCCTATTCATTTCAATAAAATGTTTGTTTTGTTATAAATCTGGATTGGAGTTTTGGGAAGTGAAATGCCACCCCTGCCAAGATGAAATGGTACATTCTGCATGTCACCACTATGTCCTCTTCTTCAAGAGCTTGATGTTGTGAAGTAAAAAGATCGATTTATATTAATGCCAGGTTTTTGTCATGTCAAGGCTCATAACGGAAGGAATCTGTGTATGGAAAATATATTAAAAGTGCCTGATAGTTACTAAAATAGTTACTAAAAAGTCACTGCTCAGAGCATGTAAGCCTTTGCCTTGTTTATTATGTAATTTATGAAAAAAATCCCCAACATTCTCATGACATTATATTATCTTTTCATCCACCACCCAAATGCCATCCCAACTCTGAGAATCCATTTCAATAGCTCTCAAATCATAAAGGCATATCACTAAGCGTACACCCAGAAACTAAACCAAGTGAAAAATACCTTCTCTTGAGCTTTCTTAGAGGGCCTTCAGATGTCAAGTAGAAACCTGTCTGGTTTCTTAAAAGCCTAGTTTATTACAAGAATTATATTTTGGCCTTGGAGATGTCTAAATGTTTCCAGTACAGAGTTTTTGGAGCAATGCTGTGGAGTTTTTCATCCAAGCTCAGAAGGTGCTGGAAAACCCTGGAGAAAGCAGGTTTAAGAAAAAGTAAGTAAGTAATAGTCTTGGCTACATAGTTATGGAGAGGTTTGACAAGCAGGTAGAGAAGGCTCAGCTGTACAGACAATCTTCTAATATTATTTGGAAGCCATTCAAAAGCTATATAGTGTGTATACACCATGGTTTTGTTCCCCCACCATCAGGAGATCAATTCATGTACAATGGCATTCCCAAATGGCATTAACTGCATTCACAGTTCATTGCATTTCAAGACAACCATAATGTCATGCTTAGCTTCTCCATTACTATCCATATAGGTATTTTAAAGCCATTTCTTCAAATGCTTAGTATCTTCATTAGAGATGGTTTCAAATTAGGTTTATAATGCTCCAGTTTTGTAGTCATTCACTACATAGACCTTAGGTCTATCTTTTCTAATGAGTAAAACTTACAGAAACTATGTTCAAGTTTGAGCAGCCTTTCATGTAGGGGCTGTTTATACCTACAGGTTTTGTTGAGGCCTAAGTATGATTTTTACATGCTGTTGAGCATGTATACCATGCAGTGAAAACTATGCCTGCAACTGTAAGGAACCAAACTGTCCTCAATGGATAGGGCAGAGACCTGAAAAGAGGAATAAATGGACATGGCCTAATACACAGTCCCACTCACCAGTCAGGAAGGGTTTACCTGGTGTTTCTGTAAACAGATATTGCTCCTAGAAACTATTCACATGAGTAGCCATATCCACAGTTACCCAGTGTTCATCAGAGACCTGCAAATAGTTATCAGCTGCAGAAAAACAGTGTTCCCCAGGTTAGTTCATCTCAATATGTTATTTATTTATTCCTCACTCTCTTTTATACAAGATATTTGAAGTTCTATCTCCAGATTTTCCCTTTCAATATGCATTTCTTTTGGAGTCTAGTAAGTTTAATGATTTCCAGCCCTTGCAGTGAAAAACCACAAATGCTGAAAGAAACCTAAAACATACGATTAGAATATTTTTGTCTTGAAACACTATGAATAATCCATTACAATTATTTATGTCTTTGGAATGAGTCAAAGTAAGAAAACAAGAATGTCATAAATGACATCTTGATGTATTTTCATATACCACTGAACTGCGTCAATGAAATGACTTTTAACTTGTTCAGCTTACGTTCCTGAGAAGTCTTATCGGGATTATTGCTGAACACAAGCCAAATTTGATTTTGTTTGTATTTTAAGTTGCTAATTAATGGAAACACCAGAAGTGTTTTGAGTAACTCTTGAAGACAACTAAAAGAACGAATGTTTTGATAAAAACAGCAGTGGTTGTGATGGACTAAAGGCACAGGCAAAACAATGTCAGTAAGGAGAAGATAGTATTTTTGAAAGTTTTCTTTTGTACCTGAAAACCTATCTACTTTTTCCAACTATAACAACCAGTTTAATAAAGGCTGTGGTCTCTACCTATACCTGCAAACTTTGTCCAGAGTACTTCTATCCTGTCCTCTACCTACAAACCTTCCCATTCCTTCAGGGAATCCTGTTGCTTTAGGTCAAGTGGGATGAGTGAAATTCTAGCGATGACCTATTGTGAATTAAAATGCATGGTCTGACAATTGCCACAGTATATATGAATACCTTTAGATATGTGAAGGTAAAGAACATCCCAAATTGCAGCATGTGCCTGCATTACTTTCATAGTCAGAAGTTACAGAATTGGCTGGTCTTGTTTTTAATTTTAAATTTGCCAGAATATGATAACTCAATCTGCTCTTTCTTTGTTTTTACCTGAAAGCTTGATGATATAGCATGCTTTTCAAGCAAGCACTGGTTCTTAATCAATTCTTATTCATTACTCCTCCAGAAAAATTTTCTCTATGTTCAACAAGCAATACTCATGTTAAAAAAAGATCAGGGTAAATTTTTTTAGCTCTGAAAGGCAATTCCCCAAATCTGGTGTGATTAGCAGCTTTCTTCTTCTGAAAATCTAGTTTCGCTGTCACTGCCCTTATTTTGTTTAGAATTTATGAGAATGAACTTCCTGCCTGCACAATCAGCATTTGAGATAAAAAAAGCCTGTGAGCATTCATTCATCAGAAATAGTCAGCACACTAAGGAAAACTTGCACCATACTGGTTCAAAGCAATGAAAGGAGTCTATATTCTACACATCTGCCACCTTTCCCAAAGGAAGCAGCAGGCTGGTAGCTTCCCATTTTGCTGCACAAAACATACAGCAAGTGGGATTGCAGAAATCAGGATTAAATAAAAATGACAGCCCATGCTGCCTTGCAAGATGACAGGCATTCTGGGTTTGGGGTTTTTCTTCCAGCTAATACATCCAAAAAAACAACCGTTGCAGTGCAAGGATTTGATGTATGTACCTTTTTTTCTCTCACTTTTCCCAAGTCACTGCATCTTCCAGTTTGTATTTGTGTGCTGCCAAATCCCATATGAAAATAGTTTTGCCACAGCAGGGCTACCTATGGTGATCAAACCAACACATGCACAGTCTCCTTGGCGGTCATGCTGTCTTTCTAGAACTTCATGCAGTCATAACTCATTTTAAAAAAGCAGTTTTGATTCAAACCTTATGGAAGAAGTCACTCATAAGAGGCAAAAACAAATTAGTGATGCTGTCATTTATGTGTCATTGCAGGTAGAAGATGTTAAGACTTCCATGCACTCTATGAACAATGGCACATCTTGAATTCTTTAACACACTGATTTTGGTTAAAAGAAAAACCCACATCAAGCTGTTTTGCAAAAAACAACTTATTCTTAAAAACCAATGACAGTGTCTGTTGTTGCAGATAAAAATGAGAGCTTTTTGTGTGATTTTTCCTGGTTTGAGCAATCCTAAAGTTTTACATAGCATGATGCTTCAAGGGCTTTCACAAAGTCATCGAGACACACTGAAGGCCTCGTCTATTTTCCAGCTTTCTCTCAAAGGAAAACAAAAGAAAAAGTGTGTATTTGTTGTTTTTTTAAGGAGCTGTACTTAGTGGCAGCATGAAAACAGGGAAAGCTCCTCAGGGTAATTAAATAATAATTCATAGCAAGCAATAATGCTTCTCACATTGCTTTTTAAAGTAAGTGCAAGAGATAAGGAGCTGGGGACTGCACTTCCTCACAGTGTGATGCAGCGTATTTGCAGCTGGAAGCCACAAACAGCTCTGGATCCAGGCTGCTGCCTATTCCCTCAATAGACCTCTGTTCTATTTCTCTATAAGCTCGTGTTTCTTTTTAAGCTACCCTTACTGGTTAATTGTAAAGATCTCAGAGTTTCTGAAGGAGACTGGCTTGAAGGTACAGGCTGGAAATATCACCAGCAGGTGCTCCAATTGCCCATGACTCCTACCTCACCCATACAGCAAGATGAAATACTGCTCCTGCCCACAGAGGGCAGGGAGTCCTACATCTGATCCCTAAATCTCCAGTGACAGTGGGAACTGGTGCAGTCATGCACCCTGCCCTTCGTCCCAAGGATGCCCCTGCCCCTCCAGCATAAAAGGCTCAGTCTGTATGGTGTAATACACTATAACTACTTTCTGCTGGTCTGGCACTTACATGATTTCTTTTAGAAGACACTAACCTCCATCATCTAAATATACTCTCTTTCCACCACACTTTATCTCCCTAGTTGATAATTGCGCCAAAGGAGGCTTTCAGATAAATATCAGTAGTAACACTTTCTCCCTCACTTGTCATTGTTCTTCTATGATTCAAACAGCTTCAAATGACAGGCTTGAAAAATGGCCAGGGCTAGTAAAAGTGTGGGAATGGAAAGTTTCTGAATGCTGGCAAGTGCTTATCAACCCTTGCATTGTATTATCAGCAACCAACTGGCAACAGAGCTGTGCCAAATTAGGTGGAAAAGGAGCAAACACAAAGATCAGAAGATTTAAAGGCAGAATTGCTATGAGCATGAGTACTCCTGAATAATTTCACCCGCTATTTCTTGCAGCAGGAGTTTCTCTTCAGTAGCATCTCAAAGTGTTATTCCAGTGACCCCCCAGGAAGCTGAGAGAAACATCCAAGTTTTCCAGCTGCAGGACATACACTTAACCCAATTTTACAGCTTTTATTCAAAACCAGTCCAATAGCCACCTGATAGTTACTTGGGAAAAATATTTTATTAACTCATGAACTAGTCATATCTGCTCAAGGACATGGGAACACTTAGGCAGCCCTTGAAAGACACATATTACTGTGTACCAAGTGCTACACAATGCCACCAAAGGGTCCTTGCTCAAGTATATGAAGTGAGAATATGTTGCTCTGTTGGGTGGGATGCACTCCCTGACCAGTTCTATAACACTTGTAGTGCTTTACTAGTTCAGATATTGTTGCAGGATTCTGCCAGAGAGAAGTATTTTGACACTACAGAATTTCCTTTTTCAGAAAGCTTCTGTGGAGAAGAAAGAAAACACAAAAGAATCTTCACTCCTCAAAAGTCCATCCAAATATTGCAAAGTGTAATTTCTGCCATTTCTCCAGCAACTTTTGCATGAACTAGAGTGCCTGAGAAAATCCACCCTTGAGAACATCACACGCACACACCAGACACCATGTCTTCGTAAGCACACTTAAAAGGTACTCCATTAAAAATATATAAAGAAATAAAACATGTCACAAATTAGTTAAAGGCGGGCTTAAACCTACTCTAATTAAGTTCTTTTAACCCTACAGATCTCAAATGAGCTGTTCCCCAGGATGTCTCAAGATAGCCAGGAGGCATTCAGATAGACCCAGCATAATGCCTTCTTCCATGGGTTTTGTGGATGCCCTGCCAATACCAGGCACAGCTACAGCAAAGTTCAGGTTATACTACAAGGGCAGAGCTGCACACTTGTCTCATTCTTCATCAAAGAGAAATACTTAAAAAACGTGATCCAAGACTGGGTTTTAAAAAGTCCTCTCATGCCATAATACCCATATCTTATGCTCCTGTTTTCTGTTGTGTATTTAAAGCAGGAGGAATCAAGACTTGTGACTACTGTAATGGAATTGCTGACCTTGGTAGACAGACCTACCCTGAAGTGTGGCCCATTGTTAGGACACAACGGACTATGGGCCAAATCTTTACGGTGCCACAGTCATCAGCCTACAAGTAAGTGATTTCCCCCAAATCCACAACAGTATCCAGGCACCAAATGATATGGTGGTGAGTGCCCAAGTCTAAACCTCTTTTATTTAGTTTCCATTCACTAAATGAGAGGAAAAGCACTTCCCAGCCTCTCCAGGCTCTTAAGAACCTAGGAGAGATTGCACTGCAGTCTGTCAGTAGAGCAGCTACGAAGCTATTCAGCTATGAGGGGCATGCGGGGATCCAATGGACAAGAGCAGCTAGACAAGCCAGTTTGCCCAAGGTTCCTGTAGCAAAACGAGCGATTCTCTTCTGACTTTTTGTACTCTTTCTTAGCTGAAGGCACAAGGGACACCACACCCATGCTGTCCAAAACCACATCCTTCCTAGGAGAGGACTTGCAGCATGCACAACTGCAAATACGCCTGGAGGTGCTTAGGCCAGCCTGCTAGGCAAGGTACCTTTCTAAAAGACAGTTTGCATGCTCAAAACAGTGAGAACAAAGCATGCAAGCTAAATAACTTAACAAACAAAAATGTACCTTAGGTGACTGGTATTACTCTGCTCTGCTGCCCTTCATGTACTGGGGTGAACAATGGATGAAGGGAATGAATTAAGGCTTTGCCAAGGGGAAAAAAAAAATAGAAAATCTGTTAAATTGTGTCAGAACATCCTTTTTGGAAATGAAGCAGGAGTATTTTTGAATAACAGAACATGAATTTACCATTTGTTGAATCACAGTTTTGAGATGGTATTTTCACTGTAAATATAGATTACTGGGTGGGGGCTGGGGGGAAGATACTTGCTGTGGCACAGACAGTAGTCTTCTCTTTTTTAAAAGCCATATCAGACCCAGATAGACTGTTTGAGGGAATTTTAAAGTAATGTTAGCAGGGACTACTTTCAGCAAATATTTCAGGTAAGATTTGAAATGGGGAAAAACCCAACCACAAAATATGTGACGGATTTAATATCATCAGATTATGCTGTTCTCCACATTTGAGATCTTTAAAAGGTGGGGCCTTCCTAGGATATGCTCCATATCCATCATGATGGTACTACACTTGGGACAGGGCTCTTCAGTGTGGAGCCCGTGGCCACAACTCTTATGCTAAAAGAAATTGCCAAAACAGGTTTTTTTGAAAGAAAGATTTTTGAAAGAAAGGATTTTTTAAAAATCCTTTTGAAAGAGAGACATAGACAATCACGCTTTCCTTCAAAGGAAAGAGACATGAAGACACTATGTAAAGCTTCTCATGCTTATAGCTTATGAGCCAAACACAGCTAGTAAGACTTATCATGTTTCCATGGTAGAAATTTCTGCTGATTGTAGCCTCTCCATTCAAATTAAAAAGCACAGAAAAGATAATGACTATTCCTTCACCACACACCAAAAAAAGCTGAGTTAATGCACCTTCTCATATCTAGATTATACAGGACATCAGAGCAAAAGCAAGCAGAGCTGGGAGTTTGTAGCACACACAGCCAATTGCGCAAGATCATAGTTTGGAGATTTAATGCATTTGCAGGACAGGTACCCTCAGCTGCTTAAAAGGCAGAGTACACTGCTTTGCAGCACAGCACCTGTAGAGCAAGAGAGCAACCCCACAGTATGGAGTAGCTCATCCATTGCAGTTTTGCCCCAGTTTAAACACAACTAGACCTCTCTCAGTGCCAATCCCACTTGTCACTGTGAAGCAATGCTGTTAGCAAGTAAAACTTTAGATTTTTAGTTGCAATTAATATGTGTTCAGCTCCATTGTGACAAGTTATAAGGTTAACTGGCAAACATATCCCCACAAGTTACAGTCTTTCTAGTTGCTGGGAAAAACTATTAAACAAACAAATATATCTCAATTTAATTTTTAAATAGTAATTCTTAAGGAATGAACTGAAAGATAATTATGGCTTGGCATGCACGTGTTATTTTATTTTTCTCCCACCCAATGCTGGAAAGACAAAAGCTTTTCTTAGGGAGCATATTCATAGATTATCTGAGGCAAGAATGGGGCATTTTGATTTCTGGTCAGATTTCCTGGGTAGCAGTGGCCATGGGATTCCCCTGGTTGACCCTGCACAACACCAAGCACAATTTGGACTGGTCCTGCTTTGAGTAGGGTCTGGGCCAGATGACTTCTGAAGGTTCCTTCCACCCTAAATTATTTTATGAGCCTATGAGTTTATAGTCTTTGTCACAATCACAAGTTGATGTCAATCACTCATTCTGGCAAGACAGCAAAACCTGATATTAAGGCTGACAGCAAGTTTCATCCACAGCACCAGTTTTAAAGAGTAATTATCCCATTGAGTGCAACATCACCAGTCTGTAATTAGTTTAATTGCATCCTACTGCAGCTCCCACCAATGCCAAGCACTACACAACCAGCACTGGGCTTGTAATAGTTTAAACACCCACAGGTGAACTGCATTAGGGGCGAATCAGCAGGGTTTACAGTAGCAGACAGTACTGTTGGCTACCCTAAGACTTTGGCTTTATGGTTTGGGTCTGAGAGCTATGGGCTTGTGTGCCCATTTTTATCCCCTAGAAAACTTAAGGAAGATGAATTTTGTTCTGAATTGCTCAGGAGTTGTCTCATTTACCTGACTACGTATGGAAAACCTCAAGTCAAACAGACCCTTATAGAACAAAGCAGAAAGAGCAGCTGGTGTGTCACTCATTAGAAAAAGACCATCAGGATCACTAAAGGTTCTCATCACAAAGCCCTACCATTAGTTTCATCCCTAAGGAAGTAACATTCATTGCCATAATGACAAAACCTTGTCATGGACCAGGTACTGTCAGCACACAATGAAATTAAGGAGAAAGACTTAAGAGAGGTGGGAAAAATACTGTTAAAGTTGGGAAAAAGAAAAACAATAGGGATTTTTCACGCTATGAGACCTGGGACATGTCTGTAAGAAGTATAACAAAGCCCAGCAAGAAGTGCAGTACACACTAGTGGTTAATAACACACAAATACAACCTCTTCAGCTACTCACATGGGATGCATCCCCTCCTCCTACCCCAGCACAGCCTCTCCTGCAACCACTCAGGAAGGGAAGTGCCTGGATTTATAAAGCCAGTAGGCTTGACCAGGTGCAATGGGGGGCTTCATGTGTTTGTGTTAGTAGGGCTGACCTCAACATGAGCCAGCTTGAGAACTTAAAGCTCCCAGGAACACCTGCTGCCTTGTTTGCATCTCCCAGGAATATTCTTCCAGCTTTGACAGAAGGGATTTCTAGCCCTGGATGTCTTCCTTTCAAGACCTCCCAGAAAAGCCAAATGTGTAGGTAAAAAACTGTCATTCTTAATTAAAAGCCATCATTTTCTTCCCCAACACTTACTAATACAAGGCTTCCTTGCCCTTAACCCACCTGGCACCTTGCTGAAGGTGACAGGCAAAAGAGCTGAGAAAGGATCCCAAGGGTACGACTTGGAGACTTAAGGCATTCAGCGCTCTGCCAGGATGGGGTTTAGTGTCTTGTACTCCCAAGATGGCCTGTTAATTTTTTACCTAAAGGCTTATCCTGCCTTGGGTTATAAATCTCTACAAAAAGAATGAAGTTAAAAATTCCCTTACACTTAGTAATATGGCCTAAGCAGACGCTACAGACAATGCACTTACTGTCACAGCAAATGTCTCTATTTAGGTCAATTATTAACTGAGTGATGAACACGATGTTTAAGTACTTACTGCCCTTCCAGTGCTTAGTGAGTGCTACATAATATTTAATTTCTTTTTTTAATGTACATATTTTATATTTATTACCTATTCTACCTGAAATCATCTCCACACATACTTCCATATTCATTCAACAAGGATTGGTCGCAACCAGTCAGGACTTTATTAGGAGTCCGATGATTTAGGGTTTCCTGAGTTCCACACTGCTTAATATCGTGGGGATTTAATTTTAAAAGCAAGTTTAGAAGGGCCTGTGATATCCCTTCCATCCAGCTGATGTACCTTTCCTCTCCTGCAGGGTCCAGTGGACCTGGGCAGTTAGGTTAGTTCTCCACAGCCACCAGGCCCTGACATCTCTTTGGCCCAGGTTCTTAGTTCAGGCTCTTGGTACTGCTCTTTGCAGCACTTGAGCTCAGGGGCTTTCCACTTAACTATAATTTTTCAGGACCTCTTCACTGAGATAGACCAAGAGAGACATCACCTGTACGTTGAGAGCCTGAAAGGTGACAGATCAATGCCACTTGGTTATGTTCAGGAGAGAGGAAAAATTGGTTCATTGTTTTACAGTGGGAGTCTCCAAGAATCAAAGGACTCATTTTCTCAATTTCTTTGCCAAAACTGAGTACAAAATTGCATCACTCACACAAAACAGCAGGACCCTTTTCACTGTGCATACACACTCAGCTATGCATATCATCATGGTGGTCCACTCCCCTCCCCCCCCCATAGTGAGTCACCATCACTTGGCCAGGGCCACTGCACATCACATCCAACTCTAGGCATTTGTGCCAAACAGCTCTCTGTGGTTTGCGAGCTGCACAAAGGGCATGGCACTTCCTCAGAAATAACATGGGAGGGTGGATGCTTCTTTTCTCACAGATTGCTTGTAAGCCATTTGCCACCAGCCAGCTGAGTTTCAAAGTGAGTCAAGAGTGTGCTGCCACTTTTTCTTCATGGTGTTAAAAGTTAAAAGATTCATGCTGAATATAAAGTGGAAGCTAAGTTGCTTCCTTGCCTTAGACACCACTGTGGCAGACACACAATGGTGGCAGGTTTGCTTGGCAGATCAGCTGAAGACCATTTCTTTTGATGGGATTCAGTTCCATTCCAAGCAGGAGCACAAGAAACAGGAATAAAACACCTCAGCCCTGTTCTTGCTGCTGCAGCAACATGGGTGGGCTTCACACTGCTTGTCCCTTCTCTCCATCACAGTCTTTAAGGTAAAGTTAGACAATTATCCTTCAAGAATGACATGAGTGGTGTTGATAGAAAACACTCTGATTATTTTGGGACACAGTGGCTACCAGAATGAAGCAGAACAGCTACTCTGTCATGACTTCACATGATTGAGGACATCCTTACACCAGCAGCTGGCTTAATCTCTTCCACAAACAATCCTGGAATACTACATGCAGTCATTAGTTGCTTGGGGGAAGATAGGAGTAAAAAAAGCAGGATGCAAACAATTAACATCTTTTCTGATTATAATCTGAACTACACAGCAGTGAATTAAATTTTCTGATGACAAACCAGAAACCCAACCATAAATAACCTACTTTAAATACAAAGAGCCACTACTCCTTAAAAAGGTGCCCAAAGATGGAACTTCAATGGACAACCTCATCACCCAGTTTCAGCCATCACTTAAACCAAGTATCACAAACACACAGTATCATCTGTGGAGACACATGGTGTCCTCCAGAAACTGTTAAGAAGAGCTTAACTGGGAGCTCAAGCTTCCTTTATCCAGGTACCCAGGTCAAGTGGTGAAAGTTGATAGTGCAAACCCTTTCTCCCAGCCTTCATTACAAAATTTGTGGACCTACTTCGTTTAAATGACTCTGGAGAGAGGTGTCCTCCTGAGCAGGCTGTCACTAGGTTGCATTTCTAA
>JBCJKH010039137.1:0-23468 GCA_039877255.1 Loriculus beryllinus
CTGGAGTCATCCCTCTGCCAGGAGTATGTCCCGCCTTTGCATGGCCAAGCTGCTCACTCCTCGAGCTATTAAGTACAAGGCAGGAGCTGTTTGTTGTTTCAGGGTTTTGAATTCAAAATGGCAAGTCAAATTGCTTTCCTGGAAAGTGAGGAGAAGTACAGCCAAGCAGTCTCTCTACTCATCATCAGGTCTACATTAACTATAGCAGAGACATACTCTGCAGGGCTAACAGCCATGGGCTGGCATGCCACAACTACTGCATTTTTCCCCTGGATAGCTCTGGAGTCATGCAGAGCAGAAAAAAAAAAAAATCTCCTTTTGTAGTAAGCGAAAAAGAACACAGATCCTGAACTTGCGGACAGAAATCAGGTTACCTGCAGAAGGCACAAAACCACACCGTCTTCCAGCTCTTCTGACCACAGCCACCATTTCCACGCCACACAGGATAAGAAAAGAGGAGAGATGATGGAAGTAAAGCCCTCTATGCTCATTTATCTCAGGACCTCCCAGTTCTGCATACAGATAGGGGAAACTCTGCCCCTGAAACCTCTCCCTTATCACTGGAAGATCTCTAGAAGGTGAAAAAGGCATCAGTTCAAATCTCCCTGTGATTCTATCAACCCATGCTTTCATTAATCAGACTCTACCATTCCTGCCACATGAAAGCCTTCTCTGAGCCATGCAGAATGAAGACAGAAAACACAAGGCAGGCAGCACTATTTTTTTACTCCCTGGATTCACACAGCTGTGCTACAAACCTGTACCTTCTCTAAACTACTGATGCAAGAGAGACAGACACATAAGAAATATTACAGACACCCCACACACCAAGTGTACAGGGATTAGAGTGGAGAAAGCCTGCATCCTCTACAGTCATAGAGAAAACAATGATAAAGCAAATCAGAAAGAAAAAAAACACCACTGCTGACAGCTTAAGGGAAGGACGACCAGCTTTTTATTGCCCCAAAGGGGTCATGCCTGTGCATGGTGAAACCAGGGCCATTAGCAACAGAGAATAGATGTAGGAAGTGTTACCACCCATGACATCCTTTGCAGCCACCAGGGAGCCCAGACCTCACACAAGGGTAACATTTTTTACTGCAAAGTGTACTGGTGAAGAGGGTGTTCCCACAGCCCTGCCCATTCCTCCCCCTCCCTTTGCAAAGGAATGGTTCATAGTGCTCCAGGCAAACAAGCCAAGAATCAGCCTTAAGCATAACCTCCCACTGGTGGCACAAACACAAACGCTATTGGCCCTGATGCAAGGAGTCAGTGAAATTAAGTCTCTGTACAGACAACAGACCCTTGGCTGAGAACACCACCTTTGGACTCTCAGGGCAGTCCCATATATCCCATCTCACCTTCTGTGTCCCCTAGCTATGGTCTTTCCCCTTGGGCTCACACTGCTTCTGCTGGCCAGTCAGTACTGGAAACAAGACTGATGCATCTGATGCCTGCGTAGGAGATCAGGGAAAAACTGCTGTCTTCTGCTGCACCAGACCTTATGCAGATTTGCCTCCCTCTCACCCGTTTCCCATCCAAAATTTAAGTCCCAAAGCCCAGCAGAAAGCAGATCTATGGATGCAACCACCCTTCTGTATGGGGATTCAGCTGCCTAACACTGTCCCTTCTTGTGGCTGTACAGGCCAAGTCAAGCCTGGGAGGGCACAGCTCAAGCTGCTCAAACTATTTTTTTTTTTCCTAAGGCACAGATAATGATCAAAAAAAACCCCAACCCTAAAAGAGAACTTGACTTTTATAGATCTTTGGAAAAATAACTGTAAGAGCAAACAAGGCAGGAACTTGTCGCTGGGGCAGGGCTCCTTGCTTCTCTATCCGCAGGCAGCTTGTCCTGCCTCTCCTGCCTTTTCAGCAGGATCTCCCCCAGAGCAGTGTGGTCTCCGAGCCCCAGAGTTACCATGTGACTCTGCATGGCATCTAGCAGCACGTTGATCCACAAACAGGGGTTCTACCCACTCCCCACAAAAAGATGCAGAGTACTACACAGACCCGATGGGCACAAGCAAGACACTAGAGCATCATATCAATGCCTATCAGTAAACCCATCCCCTACACAGAGGAAAAGAGAAGATGCTCAAAGCAAGCTGCTTTTTGCAGGCATGACAGCTGTTACACCACTTTTTGGCAGGAGCTGCAGCTCTTACTGCAGACTTGTCACTCTCCACCTCTTTCCTGCAGCTCCTTTCCCTCACTGACCACCTCCACTGAGCAAGCAACTTGGGAAGGCTTGATGGCAGCCCCACTGTATCTTGGGGCAACTGTACAGCAATTGCTTCCCTGCTGCATATTCTTAATGCCTTCTGCCTACTGGCCTCTTTTCTGGGCCACTTTAAGGAAGGGCAATGAAAAACATGAAAGTATCTAGAAACACTGGACCGGGATATAGTCTTTAACTGCTCATTAATGGCAGTGCAATGGAAACGAGTAGCACCTGTGGCTCTCCAGCCTTCACCATCCAGCTTGCTAAGGCTTGCTCCCTGCTTTCACACAACTGACTAGTTTGAAAAAAATGTTTAGCACAAAACCATTCATTTAATTTAACTATCCACAGTGGCCTTGGATAACATGCTTCACAGGTTCCATTCTCAGATTCATAATGATCAGCTCAATCCCCTGCAGCCTTAAATCCCTTATTTAACAAGCACCTTTGGATCCCAGTACAATATTGCACAGTTGATAAAGCAGCAATTAAAGAGAAATATTTTTAAAAGGTAGGGATGGTGAGAGAATAATCAGAAATACAATTGTCAGATCCTTGTGTTAACTAAGGACACCACAGAAGTACGGCTCATCCAGCCTCCTCACCACTTAATGTGAATAAACAGCTTACGAGTGGGAGAGGCTGAAAGGGGAGCAGCCTCCTTCCCTGTCACGGGAGAGGGAATGTGATGATCACCAAGTACCAGAAAAGCTCCCGTTTGTGAAACCTGTGAAGGGAAGGAGCTTGCTCCTCCTCCCCACAGCTTCCTAGCAGCAATTGTGAGCTCCCAGCACAATGTCTCTCATCACACCATCTCATATGCATGTCATCTTTGCAATGCAGAAACACAACTGGGTTAAAAGACAAAAGCTTTCTGATAGTCTGGCTTTTTCAGATGCCTCTGTTTCTGGACATATGACCAAAGCCCTTATGCTTGTGCTTACTGAAAAGCAGCCCTGAACCTAAACCAATGCCATCAGGCTTTCCCAGAGCCACACAGACAAGCCATTGCATCCTCAGAAAACACAGCATGCAGTCCCTGCACCTCAGGAAGGAGAAGGACCTTTAGGGAACAGTGCAGGGTACCACTGCAGAGTGGTTCCTTTTCCATAATGGGAAGTTTCTGCCGTGATCAGCTGAGTCTGAAGTCTCCTGGCATGGCAGCTCCTCCCCAGCCGCTGGCCATCTATGTGCTTCTGTGAGCAAGGGGTCGACAGCCTTGCAAATACAGCAAACCACTGGGAAGGAAGGGCTGACCAACTACCCTTTACACCGCTTGCCTAATGGCTGGCGTCACTTGCATTAAAACACTGACCATTAAGTTCCGTCCCTGGCAGGCTGCAGCGAGACAAGGCTGTATTTTTCAGTTAGCTGAGAAGCAAAATAAACAGCGCAGTCTTGACCTTGCACTCCTTTTGCCAATAAAGCTTAACCAGGGAGCAAGACGAACAAAAACCCAGCACATATGACAGTGTGCATTCTTCTCCCTCCAGCATGAGAGAGGCTGGATCTTCCCTTGCAGAAGTGCTACTGTGTATGTCCACCACCAAGCTCTCCATGGTACAAACAGATGCATGGACATGCACCTACATATATCCCTCCACAAAAGCCCGTACTCACAACCACAGGAGAAGCTGCACTGCTGTCCCTAGAGGTTCCCCTATGTAGGAAGGTTTTACAAGGACTGGACACTGGAGAATGGCTTCTGCCAGTTCAGCAAAGCAATTGCTATTGCCTAAGATTCATAATCAGCTTTCTTCTCAAGGAAGTGGCCTGGAAAAGCCTTTAAATGGCACGCAAATAGTCTTGAGGTAAGTCATTATCCTTCCAATGAAAACAAATTGAAAAGATGCGTATGACGATGGTACAAATGCTGCATGCTAAGTGAGTCCTAAACAGCAAAGTCCAGGCTTTCCCAGGAAGGGCTCAAGATTGGACTGGACTCTAGATCTGAAGTCTGTACTAGCTTGCCTCTGCATTACTGTGAGCACAAGAGTATGGCAGGCACTCAGCTCAACCTTCCCTGTGTTACTGGCCTGTGAATACAGCCCTCCTCTAGGCTGGCATCAACTGCCCTAGCTTCTGTAAACAAACTTATCACATGCTTAAAAGTAAAACAGAAGGGAAATGGGCCAGGAAATTATTCAATATAGCTCTGAATGAGCATTTCAAGTGGCAGAGTCCCATGGCCACCACTGCTGGGAACGATCCCCAGCTAACAAAGACATAAAAAGACCCACCCAAGTAGGAGAAGGGCTGCAAAGCTAAGGAACTACAAGAAGCCATAAAAGAAAATACATTATTAAGGAAAAAGAAAAAAAAAAAAAATCAAAGCAAGAACACCAAAGAGGAAAGAAATAAGTCCCTGGGATTAGCAGGCAGAAGTACAGATTTAAGAGACCCATTGTGTGAGTACAGCTTTATAAAAGCTTACAACACAACGACCTTTAAAAATAGCTTTATTTCTATTGCCAAATCACCACCATAACCTGCATCAAATGAAGTTACAACCCATCAAGGAGCTGAATGCATTGGCTTTAACGTGATTTCACGGTACTCAGTAACTTACAGGTTTAGGACCCTACCACTAAGTGCTAAATTGTCTAGGAAAACATATAGGAGGAAGCAACAGTAAACCAACCCTGCAGAGTTACATTGTGCATAATCTTCTACATATAACTACATGCTATGAGCTATGACAATAACAGACACATTCAACACCCCAAAGTGGAATTGCTATGCTGGTGCAGAGTACTGAACACTTTTGAAAAACTGACTGTTTTCCTTTAGCTGTTTCATACGAGATTACAGCAAACAATCAGGCTCTTTCCTGTGTGCTTTGGGGTGGGGTTACCCTTTTTTCAGTGACTTATTGCTTATAAAAGCCAGGAACGGCTATGGATGGCAACGGTTAGGTTAGCTCCTATCCCAAACCATCCCTCTAAATCCCCACCCTGCAAAGCTTGCAGGTCCAAAGCACCAGTTACTCCAAACTCCTGGGAGATGAGGTTGGTGAGGTTGTGGTTACACCCCTTCTGCTGTAGGCCACACTCACATTTAAACATGTCTTTAAACCTGGGCCTTTCAGCTTCTTAAGAGCAAGGCCTGGCACTGAGACGGGCACTGACAGGCTGTTGGGTGACCATGGCAGGGCTCCCAAGGTGCTGCCTCATTCCCTGGCATGACTCGACCAGGCAGAATGGCATGGCCAGAAGGCAGCAGCCAGGAAGATGGTTGGCACCGCACTGTGCCAGTCAGCACCACTGAGCAAACCCGGGACGGACACTCACGAGAGACAGCATCCCTGCGTGAACCAAGGAGACTGAAGTTAGGCATCCATAGGCAGCTGGTATTTGACACACCTAGAGGTTTCAGGAGTTTCTTTTGGTGACAAGGACAATTTCTAAACCATTTCTGGTAAGAAAATCACACTGACACTCCAGACCAGGGATATGCTGTTAATGGTGTTTCCATGCTCTCCTTTCTTTCAGGAAAGAGAAAAGCTCTTTTTTCTTTCAGCCTGGAGAGGTAACTTACACAAAAGTGGCATCACACTTTTTATTATTATAGTTTTCTTATGATGTCTTCAAAGCACATGGTAACAACCACAGAGGAGAGGACTTATGCTCTAAATATTCACCTCAAGAAACAACTGAGTGCACAACTTGCATGAAACCAAAAAAATAGATGCCACAAAGAAGGGAACTACCTAGAGAGTGAGCATGCTGCAGTCACCTTTGCAGGGAGATGATGCTCTGGGTGTGACTACTGCTGCTGGCAGGGTACAAGTGCAACAGGAAGAGCCACCCCAAAAAATAGAAAAGAGGAATAATTTGCAATAGTTAGGGAAAAGACCCTGCAGGTCGCATACTGCTGCTCAGTAAGTTGCCCGTCTTCAAGCTAAGCCTGCAATCCCAGCAATGAGAACTGTGGAGCTGAATCAAGTTTGAACTCACCAGCAGTAAGGTTGTAAGAGCAGATCAGCCTGGTAACCCTGCCTGTGCGAGTGCTCATCACAAGGCTGTCAATTCCTGCTCAAATGACTGGAGGCCAGAATTGAAAGGGATGCTTATAGGTCAGGTTTAATCCTCAAGAGCCTGTGGGTGGGTGAACAAAGAAGGGGTGGGCTTGTATGTAAAAATAAAAGACCGCAAGACACCTGGTTCTCAGTACTGCTACGAGTCTATTCCTTCCAACACCATTAATAGCATGCCAGACTTCACAGAAACAAAAGCAAGCAGCCAGGCTTTCCTCCCTCGAAAAATAAAATAGAAGAGTCAAACAGAAGCAAAGATGGAATCAATTAGCCCAAGATCTTTTTTGATAAAGGTTACTCAAGTAAGGCACATACAGAAGCTCTCCCCATCTACAACATTTCTGCACCATTATTTGTAATAAAATGACACCTCAGCTTGCAGAAGGTGCCACACTGGATACTAATAGCACACTTATTATTAGATTTTCTGCATGGTTACATAAGCCTGCAAAAGGGGAAAAATGTAAATGACTCAAGAAGATATTCTTCTTGTGGTTCTCATGAAGTCTTTAGTATCTGAAGATTGAAGATGATCCCCCCTGGCAAGAAACAATCAATTTTTATGCTTCATTAAAAGAGTTCTTTTAGTACTTTTAAGAAAATGCTCAAAGGCAAGTCAAGCGAAGAATATATATATATATATATTTAAATCTAAACATTCTGTGCTAAATTTTACTCTCAGATCTTCCAAATTCTTCTCCTAAAATAAAACAGAGCTATGCATGCAACTTTGTGTTTATTTCTCTCTCGTAATCTAGCTATGATCTGAGGACATTTCACCCTATCTAAACCCAGCTGCACGAGCGTGCATGAATTTCAAAGGACATAATAAGGGCAAAAGCAAGGGAGGTATGTACACACTCTGGTGACAAAGAGGCAAGAAGACTCCAGCCATAATACAAGGTCACAAATCAACGTCAGCCCGGATAGAATAACTTACCCATGTCAACACACTGGCAGTAGGTGCTCAAGAATCTGTTCAGCTGCGTAGCCAAGGGCACATCTCTTCCATTATTCAGAAATGCACAGGTCATAGCAGTGATCTCTTAAGGATGTGATGAGTGTATAATCCCCAGAGGACCTTTTCCCTGAAATCAATTGGTGGTACACACTCATCCCAGAAGTCCGCTTCTGCACCCACTGGATCTAAGCCTGATGACCTCCTTCTGGAAATATTCTGGAAATATTGTCTAACATGACACTTGGCCAAAGGAATGATGGGCTAGGCCATGGCTATTAACCAAATTTATTTGGTATGAGTTTACAGGTCACTTAGCTGCATCACAACACTGCACACAGGAGGAGCAGATACAGGAAGGGTTTAATACACGCTACGGCATTTGCCCTTACCTATCAATGAACGGAACACTAATTTAAGAGTCATGTTGTCTCATACTTCACTGCTGTACAAACGGCATATAACTGCTGCTGTTACTGGTGCAGAGGGTCTGCTTGCAGCTTAGGTAAGTGAGATAAATCTAACACAAGTTCAGAAGGCTGGCTGACAAGTAGCTGCAAGCAGGAATCAGTGTTTTCCTTCCTTTAAATGTAAATGGTGTCTAACAAACTTACTTTTTGGAGGACTCGGCGATCTTGCCTTCATGCATATGGAACAACCCCAAGCCCACGGCAAGCCTCTGGCAGGAGCAGGAAACTAGGTGGACATCACCAGCACAGCAGAAGGTTCTACTACTGCACTACCAGCTCATCTAGCCCATCCCTACATCACTAAGGAAGCATAACAGCTGGCTCACCTTGTCTCTGCTAAACATACTGCTTCTGCAACTGACATGAAAATACATACAGTGCCTTCTGCGACACATATTGAATTGCCCAAACGAGAAAAAGCTTTAGGGTACCGTTATCACTGTCCCTTAATTTTCTGAAAAAAAAACCCAAACCAACCAAACAAACCAAAACCTATTGTAAAATTGCTAAGCCTTCGCAGACAGAGTAAGCTGTGGCAAGGATTTTGTAGATCCTGTATCCAGGTTGTGGTACAGGAGGCCAAATTCAACATGTTTTTTTTTCACTTTCCTACAGATGGAAGGAGCTATGTTTTACGTCTATACCCCTGATAAGATGACCTACACTACTGTAGCAAAGCCAAGATGCATAAGGGTGCTGGAAAGAGGCAACCATTACATTCTGGAGAAGCAAAGATACTTTTTTAAGTCTTCAAGGAACTTGGGTCTTCTACCTTGTGACCTATTTGCAAGATGACTTTGGTCCTTGAATCCCTTCATGAATTTCTGTAACTCTATGAATACAGTGTTTTGAACAAAGCCTTTTCTGTCCTGCACCTCTCCAAAAAGGGCTTACTGTAATGACGACAGGCAGCTCTGTACAAACATCAGAGTACAACTGTGTCCCTGCTCAGTTCACCACTGAAAATGGACTTTGTGTGGACCAGTATCCTGAACCTTGTATTCTTAAGTTTGGCTTCTAAATCCATTTTTAGGTAACTAAAAAAATGCTTGATTTTTAGATAGGCCCAGCAGCTGCACCTCCTTCTTACTTAAACAGAAGATGCAGTTGTTCAGCACCTTTGAGTATCAGACCAGCTTTATTTAGGTTCCTAACTTCAGTCACCTGTAGAAAGGCAAAGTCAAGTGAGATTTGTATCCTTTTCAAAGTGTCATGCTTTTTATATATGCAAGTGATAAAGCTGCTGTACTAGAGAACACAAAACCCGACACAGCATACTTGGAGCCACTTGTCCCACGACATCCGACATCTAAGTAATTCCATTCAAGTGTAAATGAGAAACGTTGCAAATTCATGATTATTTACTATATTTGTTTAGTACAATCACCTTGCAAGAAGCTGTTAAGCACTTTATTTGCAAGAGCTGCAAAAATTGCCCCTAGGAATGTGGATACAATGTGTCACATTTTACTTTTTTGGAAACATGGAGAAAATCTGTATAAGAAAACAAACAAAAACCCCCAGGAAAACATCCTTGGAAACTTGGAAGAGGTGTGATTCTTTTGAAAATGCAGCTCTCAAACCAGAAGGAAAAAATGCTTGCTTGCTCTTCATACAGGTGAAAGCTACCCACATTCATGGGGGTATAGGAAGTGAAAGAAGATGAAAAAGGACTAGTGTGAAACGTCTTGACTAACTTAATGTACCTAGATTGAACTTGTAAGCAGGTTATTACATTAATTATTTACAGTCTTGCCTTAAGAGGGTGCAGATTTTTGTGTGTGTATGCACATTGGGATTTTTTTCACACATTTATAACTGCTGATACAAAGAGTTTTGTTCTGTGCCTCAGAAGAAACGATCTGATTCTGCCTTCATTTACACTGATCTCTTAAATCCAACAGTTACATTGCTGTAAAATTACTATTATCAAGGGGAAGAACATTCTAAAATTATCCCTTCGGCAGAGAGTATGAAGCCTGAAACTCTCAGTGCTTTCAACACCATTTTATCGGGACTGTGATCTCGGCACGGCTGGTAATGCAGCCAGCCGAAGCCATGAAAGGGAGCTTTGTGCCCGGCTATACATGAGGCCATGTAAGACTTCCAGCTTTTTGACTGGCCGATGGTGATGTTGCTCTTAGTAACACAGCAAGATTGATTAGGTACAATAATAATAAAAAAAAAGACATTTAGAAAGACAGCACTGGAATCAAGTTCCTCTTCTATGAAAGCTGCTACAGTGCATGCAAGCAAAAAATGCCGTGTTGTCAAAAAAAGGCCAAGTGCTCAAATATTTCAGATACTCAACTAGTAAGGACATTCAGAGATTTGTTTAGAATAGGAGAAACCTCCACACCCTCTGATCCAGAATGAATGCAGTGTGATCGCTCTGGTGAACCACACACAAACCTGTAACTGTATCTCCAGAGTAGGACCCTGGGAAGGGTAAGATAATAGCCCAACTACTCTTACTATTGTTGTGATGCTTGCCCTTGAGATCTTGTTCTGACTTCTGCTGGTAGCTCACTCCCATCAGTGGAGGCTGGCCAGCAAACAGAAGGATATCATCCCTGGGGAGCTGCCTTCTTTCAGAAGGCTCCAGCAGACACATCCCAGAGAGGATGCCAGGGAGCAAAGAGACAGTTGCACTGAACTAACACTATCTCTGATGACCCCATGTCCTACTTCTTCCTCTTCAGGGCTGTTTTACAGGATCTAGGCTTAGAAATCTGATTTTTCCTGGGAAGCTAGAGGTGGAAGGGGGCATTCCTGCCAGCCAGCTGAAAACCAGAGAGGCAGCTCCTTCACAGGGTGCTCCCATGGCACAGGGAATGGGTTAGGACCAACATTTCTGTTGCATGTTGTTGACTTTCCCATCATAGACTCCTGCACCAGGTCAGAACTGCACTCAGCATCTAACCTGGAACCATGCACATCTACACATTACACCACAGCAAAAATTTCACCAACAAATGTGCTGGTTGCAGAAAGACCCAAACCTATCAGCTTATCTTTTCTCAAGATGATTAAGAATGAACATCACAGAACTGGCAAGCGGTGAGCACATAGCAGGGCTTCCTGACTCCTTTGGGCTGAGCTGACAAAACAAGTAGTTCTCACCCTGCTACTTCCACTCTGCTTCTCCATGCAAAGGCCAACCACGGCATAGCCAGTCCTGGCTTTCTCTTGGCTCCTACCTGCTCTTCAAAACAGGCAGGTAGCTGCCCTGCCACAGGAAGTAAAGACAAAGATGCTGGTCCCAAAGTAATAGTGAAACAGTGATGATTCAATGCTCCCAGTGCTCCCTTAGCCCATGGGGATGGCTTTTAAACGTTCTTCTTCCACACTTCACCTCTCCGTGACACTTTCATGTAGTTCAACTTAGGTTTTTGGCTGGGTAACCCCTCTTGGATCCTTGGGACTTTTCCCCTTCATCTGTGTTCCTAATCCATGTGCCTGTTTCTTAGCATTGATATAGCTACCCACGAATACACATTCAAATTGTATACACAAAGAAATGCAGATCGAATCAGCTTTACTGCAAGCCCCACAGAGACAAGCCCAGCTAGTCTCTTCCAGTGCTATAAAGTTTGCAGAGCTGCTTTAAATATCTCTCTTCTTCAGAACACAGATTGGCTTGGCGAGGTGGTATATACACATTACTCTGTATACTGTGTATGTGTGAACATATGTTTGATAGCTAGATCGCTCTATTCCAATACATAAAACCGCGTATACACTTGTTCTTTTAAAACCTCATTGCTGCTGCCTTTAGCAGAGGTTCCCTCCAGGAATCTCACTCCCCTCTGCTCCTCTCACCTCCGGAAAGGTTTTTCTCCAGCTACCAGCAGGACTTTGCAGCTGGCTCGAGCAGAGAGCAACGATGCTGCGAGCATCAGCCAGAGGGGGCTGCGAGAGTGTGTTGTGAGATCCAACAGCCTTCAAGGGCTCAGGCTGCCGACTATGCTAGAGGCTTTTCTCGCTTGCGTAAATCATTTCTTGAAATAATAATGCTTAAAATAGTTCATCAAGTCTCCAGGTTTCTCACTTTCTGGTGCACACAGAATTAGGCAGCAGGGATTAAAGATGTACATCTGCACACGGGTTGGCTATTAGGGCCAGATACCTGTGTCTGAGGCTGTACACAAAACGCAGTCAGATTCTGATGCTACCAAACTCACAGGGACAGTCTTGTGCATTTGTTCACCAAACCACCATCACCTACAGTTCGTTAGCATGGTCTCTGTCATTCAGTGTTTTCTTATCCAGCCAGATGTTAACAGTAAAGAAAAGGGCCAGACTTCTTGGGATAATGCATTTGATGGTGATAAAAATGTTTCCATGGAGCTTTTACAGCAAAACAAAAAATGCTGCCCTTTATCTAATGTGCACACATTTCATACTTGCAATATGTCTAAAGTGATTTTATGACTAAATCCTGGGAAAAATGCAAAGAATGCTTGGCTAGGAGCATACTTTTCCAGTAAAAACACAACATGGCTTATTAACTGCGGCACTTGGAAGAGGCTATTCAACATGAAGTGATTTTTTTTTTTTAGCTCAAGACCGAAAACATGTGTTCGGATATACGTTTTCTTTGGCTTCAGGCACCAATTTGACTGACTACATTAGCAGGGTCTCCAAGCCCTTTTAGTGTACACTAGCTTCAGTACAAATGAAGTGGTATTCTATTAAACATGCCAGGGTACTGCCGTTGAAAGCAAGGTTAAAACCTCCTGACTTTTTCAGAATATATTAAGCGGAAAATAATGGAAACAAAAAGCTGCATTAGGTACCTCGTTAAGATTTTTGTAGCTGCTGATCAGCAACCTTGTTATGGCAACAGTTTTCAAAGTCACTGCAAGAAATGTTAATTGTGGCAATGGTGGGGTGGGGACCATGCACAATGAACTGCGGGAGCAGTACTATTAGTGTTACCGTGAGAACAGATTATGCCATTTCCATTCTATCTTTGAATTCTGGTGGGTGTAGGGTGATGTGACTCTGAATGATGTCAGATTACCCAGCCTACATTTTTCTTGGAAAGAAGCTCCTTCCTTCACTTCTCTAGCAGGAGGGCTTATAAATACTGCGCTTAGGAAATCTCAGCTTCATCAGCCTCTGAAACGATCCCCACGCTATCTGGGATTTCTTTAATCGGACAACTGGAAGGCTTACGTTTCTTAAATACCTGGAAACACTAAAATATGCTCGTTTAGGCTTGTGAAATGGTGAGAACTGATAACAAGGGGTGGTTTTCTGGACTAATCCCCAGGAAACAGGACTTCACTCTCCCCAGTGTGGGCTGCAATCCAGCCGATCTCGGGCACATTTGTAAGTGGGTCACAATGTCATTCCTCTTCTCTCCCATTAAAATACTAATTGTAAAAGCTTTTGTCTCTAATCTGCAGCTAACAAACTGGCAACACTGCACAAACGGGAAGAGTACAACTCAGTTCAACATGCCTAAAGGGTACACTATCTCCATATCATGCATGGATTTGCACACCTTTGCTTCCCACTCACTCCCTTCCCAGGTCTATCACAAAAAGCCATGAAGTGGAGGGGTGCAGCGGGGCCAGCCCAGCACACCAGCCGGGGTTGCATATGCACCATCAGGCACTAACCCTTGGTTGTGCAGCACCCAGGCATCTCCCAAGATGCACCGTTAAATATAAAAAGAGCAAGCAAATTTTCACCCTCCCTGAGCGAACACACACACACACACGGAGGCTGCAGCCTGGATAGCCAAACTATGAGGATTATTAAGTTTACATTTGAGACATATATTTATCTTTACGAAGATAAAAGATCTTAAACCCCAGTCAGGGGGAACACATTCTCCCTCCTCTCAATCCTGAGGTGTTTTTCCCAACAATGCAGATAGCTCATGCCAGCAATGGCTCTGCTCAACCAGATGATTTTTTTTTTTTCCTTTCCTATCAGGAGCTGCAGACCGTGCATCTGTGCAAGAATAGATTAGGACAGATATTTTTATTACCCCTTTTTGTTGTGCTGTCATGGGTAGGGAGGCAGAGAGATGCTGGTCTGGTACAGTAAACCACAACATACCCAGAGCCTGACATTTCTACCCACTGTGGAAGCGCATATGAGGGTGGGCATGCTCCATGCTCTCCCCCTTCTGTATCAGAGAACAACTCCAGTAACACACTCAAGCCGGTATTAATCATTTGGCAACAGACCCAAAGCATCAATCCCACAAAGAAAACAAACATCAAACTCCGCTTATTTCCACTGCTGATGAACTCAAGCAGGACAGAGACAGGGTGAATTACAAAGATCATCTCCTTTCATGCGAAAATCACTCACACAACAATACTCTCCTCTTCATATTGCATCAAGCAAAGTCCCAGTGATACTAAAAGGGGCATGGAGATCTGTTAATGCCAGACCTATGAGATGGTGCCTATATTAATCATTTCACCTCCAGCTTTTTAAATGCTTGAAAAAGACCTCTCTCACAATGAAACAAGGAACTGCACGTGCCATGTTCAGAAGCATTTGATTGTTTTGTGGAAATAAATGCAAAAGCTCAATTATACTTTTTCCCACAGAAGAAGACGATGCAGTGTTCTTTTTTTCTTTGGGTTAAGACAAAAAGAAAAAAAAACAACCAACCACCATATCCAAAATCCAGATTTTTAAAACCTTTTAAAATGTCTTTCCAACACGCACTGAAGCTTTAAAAATCAATTCTGAAATTTGTTGAAAAAGAAAATGTAATTTTCAGGTTCGACAACTCTTCCTGCACACATACACCCTTACATAAGCACTCATGTGCAAACTTCCCTATTAGAAAAGTCAGGCATAGAGGGAAAGAAGTCTGTCCCCAGGTATGCACAGAAATCCCAGCCACACTGCAGGAAGATGGAAAGATGGAGCAGCCTTCAGTATATAGCCATGCCAGGAAACACAGAACTCCTCTGCTCTTCTCACAAATCTGAATATTTAAATGTGAGGAGAAAGTAAGAGTAACACCATCTTCTTTGAGGTAACTCTGCTGGTACAAGTGTGTTAATGCTGGCTACAGATATGCTAAAGTGTATGCGTTTAAAAGGTAAAGACTGTTTATTGACACACTGAAACATGCATTTTTATTTATCACATGACCAGTGAGCAGGGCTTTCCCTCTGCTGAACAATTTCACTCCTCGCTCTCATCCCTCTGCTTCTTACAATTCTGCATGCTTCCCCTATAACCTTTTGGTGCCTACTCTTTACTCCTGAAATACAGTTACTGCTCAAGCATTTATATCTCATCCAAGATGCTTGTCTCACACTTGGTACACCTGATGAGTCCTAAAGGGAGCTGCTGCCATGTAAGGCTGATTCGTTCTACACTTAGTGCCACCTCATCTGTATCAGTGTCCCATTTACCTTTTACAGTTACAACCCAGACTCGCTGATATGCTGTCCGCAAATGTCAGGCTGAGCTCTGAGTTGTCTGTTGCTCACTTCCTCTGCCTCTTAAATCTGCGAGGGAATCTCTAAGACAATATTCTGCTGACCTAGTGCAATTTTTCTGGTGCTTCTTAATTTTTGTGTGCTTACTCTGATCTGTAAAACAGCACTTTGCACATTATGGTTTGTTACTGAAACATATGCATTTTTTCTCCAAGCATCTTTCTCACTCCTTTATGCCTTTCTATTTTGAGCAACTTTCAGCTGAGAACAATGTCAGACTGACAGCTCTGAAGACCAAGGTATTTCAGGGAGAGAAGCCAAGCACAATTCCTTTCTTCTATCAAAAGCTAAAGGCAAGCTCTCTGTCTTCTTTGCTGTACTCTAAGAAACTGCACCCTCTTTCAGTCTGCCTTAACCACTGAAAAGTCCCTGTTCACCAAACCAATGTGCTGGGCAGGTACATGACCAAACTTGTCAACACAAATCCATTTGAAAGACCAGTACTCAAATCCCCAAATCCCCAGCCGAGAGGGATGAGGTATACTGACGTAGGGGTTGTTCTCCACTGCTATGCAGTCCCATATCTCTGCAGACGATGAACAGAGACAGTGTCAGACAATGTGCCTGTGCAGGAAGACTTCAGCAGAAAGCTGCAGGGAGTCTGGAAATACAACCTCCTGCTGCTGGAGGTTGTATTGGAGGGCCGAGTGAAGCCTTCCCAGCTGTCAGTCCAAGCAGTTGCATCAGCAGAAGGTCCCTGGCTGAATTGTGCCCACACGGCCAAAACGGCCGGTAAGAGTGAGCACCTTGTTTCTCACTCTCCCTCTGGGAGAAGGAGGGGGAAGACTCTTAATTTAGCCCTTGAAGAGAAAAAAAAAATGGGATCTTGTCCTTCCAGTTCTGCTGTCAGCGGTGCTAAATGCTAAAATCCTCATCTGATTTCTTAGGGAGAAGAAGGTAGCACTAAAGGAGGAAGAAGGTCAGCAGTAACAGGAAGCTACCACCCAGAAACCCTCCAATCCCACTCTTAGCACTTAAATGACTTCTCCATCCAAAAAACTATTTCCACTGAACAAATAACAGTATTGCCATACTCTAAAACATTCACTAGCTCAGAAATTATCAGGCTGGCTTCTGAAGAGAAAGTAAAGTGTGCGCCACAGAAATGTTGTACCATGCCCGCTGCAATGGCTGCTGAAGAAGGCAGCACTGCAGTTGAGTCACTAGGTTAAAATTAGTTTACCAAAGGATGGGAGAGCCAGGCATTTCATAGATTATTCTGTTGTGGTTTAACCCCAGCAGCAACTAAACACCACACAGTCACTTGTTCACTCCATCCCAGTGGGATGGGGGAGAGAACTAGAAGGATAAAAGTAAGGAAACTTGTGGGTTAAGACAAAGACAGTTTTAACAGGTAAAGCAGAAGCTACATGCACAAGCAAAGCAATCCAAAGAATTCATTCACTGCTTCCCATCATGTGGCAGGTGTTCACCCATTTCCAGGAAAGCAGGGCTCCATCATACCTAACGGCTACTTAGGAAGACAAACACCATCACTCTGAATGTTCTCCCTTCCTTCTTCTCCACCCAATTTCATATGCTGAGCATGACACCATACGGTATGCAATAATCCCTTTGGTCAGTTTGGGTCAGCTGTCCCAGCTGTGTCACCTCCCAGCTGCTTGTGCACCCTCAGCCTGCTCACTGGTGGGGGTGGTGTGAGGAGCAGAAAAGGCCTTGGCTCTGCGCAAGTACTGCTCAGCAGTAACAAGAATATCCCTGTATTACCGACACTGTTTTCAGTACAAACCCAAAACATCACCCCACACCAGCTACTTCGAAAAAAATTATCCTAGCCAAAACCAACACAGTTCTTTTGAGATCTAACTGTAAGGACAGATAGGCCTGTTTAAAAACTACCTCAGAATCTGAGCCTAGCAGGACTACTTACAGAAAACCACAAAATAATATAGAGAGGATCATATTTTCTATGGAATTCTACAAGACTTAGCACAAAGACATCTGTCTCTGTCCTTCTTCACCACTGCTGCAATTCACCTGCTTCCTGACTGTATTACAAACTTAGAAAAAGCAAAGAAAACCTCACAAACATAGCTAAAAAAGAAAAAAAATCTGCTACTTTTCTCTCAGATCTGGACCACAGACTTTAGCTCAAAAGGTTCCCAACCATTTCTGAACCATTTTTGTTTTCTATAGGCATACACTTAGGAAGATACAATGCTGTTTGAGAGATGACCCCCAACTGCTCCTTTGAAAAAGGCTTACAAACAATGAAAATAACAAAAGCACATTAGCAAGCAAATGCATGGTCCTTTATTTGCAGGCATTACCCAGTGTCAATAAATGCTGATAAAAAGATTAGTATATCAGGCAACTAAAGCCCAGTGTATTACTATGTGACAAAACAAACCTTTAGAACCCCGATTTTCAGGCCAAAACCTATTTTGGAGCTGTTGAAAGCAGCTAACCAGCCAGCAGCAGACTAAGATGTGCACGGTGACCAACTGCTACATTGGTTCACCAACATCCATCACATAAATTGATTAAATACAGTCTGCATCAATCATTTAATATAGGAGAAATAAAGCTATTGTAATAGAATATAGTTTGCAGGATCAATACTTTCTGCTACAGAAATAAATGTTTTGACAACACCTTGACATGTATTTCTCTCCAGTACCCCATCCATGTTCTGCTACTTAGGTGAGAGAGGGAAATTGTTAACCTTGCTTTCCAGAGACTCTGAAATCCGTATAAAACCCAGCTGTGACATCTAAGCCTGTACGAAGCTACACAAATCCTCTACCCCACTCAGGGGGCTCTTGGAGAGAGAAAACAGTACTGAAACACCAGGCAGCTACAGGTGCAGGATGCTGCCAGCATGGTCTGCACACCACAGTGGAGTTCTGCATTGGGAACACCGTGCAGGAGCATGGTCCCGCTCTCCCACCATTCTCAACACAAAAATATCTGAGGATGCAACCCATGCAAACTTCAGGTGAACAGCATCTAAGCATCAGACTTTTCTCTCTTTAAAATTTCATAGCCTGGACTTGACCTGAAGGAACTGAAAGGAAGGAGGCAATGGGTTTATGTCCTTAGATTATACAAGAGCAGCAAAGAGAATACAGGATCAGCAATCCAAAGCTCCATCACCACAGCAGTGTTGGGAGGGGAAGGTAAACATTACCTTTCCATGCTTTTCTTTTAAAGAGAACCTACTGGTATGGAAAACTGTGGTGAATATGGTGCTGCAAACGTAAGTAACATAAAACTTCCAAGGGCTCCTCATTTTCATCATACACACTGTAGCTTTCTAGATTATCAAAAAAAAAAACCAAACCAAAACAAAACAAAACAAAAAAAAAAAAACCCAAAAAACCAAACCCCAAAAGAGACATAAATGTGGAGACCAAGCCCCTACATGAAAAGTGAAATTTAAGAACTCATGACTTGCTTGGCTACAGCAGAAAAGTGAATGAGTAAAACAGGCCTATTCTGCTCCGTCATTCTCACTCATAATGGCTGTATGAAGCTTGCCAAGAGCTCTTCCTCAGCCTCTGAGAACAGCCCAAAAAGCCTGTTCCAAGTGAAGTATAAAAAAGTTTATCACTAGGTATTTTTACAGTAAAGCAACTTCTGCTCTCTTCTGTTAGCCTTTAATCTGTGTTTGTTTGGGTTTTTTTTAAATAGGTACAACAAGCAGGGACAGTTACAGGACAGAAAGGTGAACAGAGAGGGATTTTTGTGTTTCCACAAGGAAATCCCTATCCAAATGCATGCTAAAATACAGCACCCTTAGAAATCCCCCTGCGATTTCCAGCCATTGTCAGTGTTGGTACCACCCACAGATAACAGAGGGAGGAAAGGGGGGGATGCCTCAAAGGTGATGTTCGGACCCCTCCCCTACACAGGACCTTTCCTGTGCCATATTCAGGAGCTCTACCTTTGTTCAGTCTAGTCCAAATGGCTCAAGTGATGTGACCACCTTCCACCCCTTCCCACCAGGCATTATTCCACAATCTAATAGAACTTATTAGCTGGAAGTTTTTCTGGATTTCAGCCTGCATTTTCTGCACTGACTTTTATCCCATTACTCCTAGTCATACTGCTTAGACCACCCAAAACAATTCTTCTCCAGAGTTGAATATTTATACTCCTTGGGTGCAGGACTGGTAGTTTTAACATCAGCCTGTTTCTTCCCTCACTTTATCTCTCATTCAGAGAAACCACATGTATTTAATTCTTAATCCTTCTTCTCTTCTCTAGTCCATTAATCACTTTTGTTGCAGCTGTCTGAATTCCCTGCAATTTGCCAAAGTCCTTCTCGTAATGAAAGACCCACACACATACGAACTTTGTATCTCCTAAAGCTCTGTCTGATAAAAGACACAGACTAATACACACGCACACAGAAACACAGCAGACGTTTTCCAAATTTGTTCTTTTTATAGAAAGAACTTAGCTTCTTTCAGGCAGGAAGCAAAAAGCATTTGTCAAATTTTTGAGTCCCTTAACAGAGGTGGAAAAGTAACATACTGTACTTTTTTTTTTTTTTCAGATAAGAAACTGCCTGACTCTCAACTGTTTTCCACAATCGCTCATTCTGCCTTGCAAAAGCAGTGTATTTATCAATGCCTTCATCTTCCAGGAAGAGTGCTTTAAGGAAACCCATGTGGAAACTTCATGTTCTAGTTTTCAGAAATTGTTTGACTCACCTTCAGAAACACATCAGTGAGCTGCTTAACAGTACCCTACACCTGCCTCTATCTCTCTTCTGCCTCCTTTTTGTTATAAAAACTGGTAGGGATGCAGATATGAACAGAGAACCCAAATCCGGCATTCCCCTTCCTTAGGATCTTAGGATTAGGAAGTTCCTTAGAACTTCACGTTGCTGATGAGAAGTAAAATAATGTAGAGAAGGGAAAATCTCTTTTAGGGTCCAGGGTAAAAATCCTGCCACTCTGATGTGGAAGCGCATCTTTGCTCCACCAGAAACTGTGCTGATATTGATCTCTGTGCAGCTACTACCTTCCCCCAAAATGGGCTTTTAAATATAATATAAACTTTAATATGTTGAATCCTGATTACTTTTAAGGCGATTCAGTAACTACCAACCATTGTGGAATATTAACTTCCTAGCTTTAGTTTGGTGCCAGATATATAATAAAGAGCTTGATTTGCAGACAGATAAGTACATATGACTTCAAGTTCTACTTAACTGGAGCAAGAATAGTCAAAAAAAAAGGAAAAGAGCACATACAACATCCAAATGCACTTTAAACTGAACACTCATTCACTGCAAGACAAGGCAAAGGGAGAAAAGTCCTTGCAGGTTGATGCCCCTTACCCATAGGCAACTTCTCTCCTCTAGCAAGACTACTATGGGTATCTAGCACTAGAAGTCATTTTATTCCTTGCAAATGTTTAGGATATTTTCATAGCAACAGAGTTGCAAACAAAAAAAAACCACGTTAAAATAGCCACTGAAAACCTGTTTCCCTTTCCTAGTCTTATCTGTATGCTTACACTATCCAGCATGCATTTTTATTCAGAAGTTAAATAAGTCACCCAAAACTCTTCTTTACTCTCTCTTTTCATACCAACAAAACATGTACATACGAATATCCTGAGCATAAAGAGAAACTCTTAAAGTCATTATGACATTATTTGTACCCTGAAGCCAGTCATAATTTGTATGCACCCTGCCAAGTTCTTTCTGTCAAAGCTAAAGTAATTATTAGGAAGTATGAAAGCAGGTGTCACTTCTGGCAAGTTGTAAGATGGCTTTATATTCTCAGTTGCAATGGGATAAAAATGATCCCTAAAAAGAGCATAGCAGGCTATTACTTTACATCCAGTATATATGTGAAACATAACAGTTGTCGCCTGTATTTTTTTTTTCTTCTTTGGTATTTTAATTAACGATTCAAACTCCTAAAAGACAAAACCTAAAAATATGTGCAAAATCAATCCCATTTTGCATAATTTCTATTTAGTTTCATAACCAACTGTCAAGCCATCTGACCCTCATTTGCATGTGCTATAAGGCAGCCAGCCGAGCTCGCTTCCACCGCAGTGAGACACATACTCTGTCCCTGCTCACTCCCACATATGAACCTCCGGCTTCTTGGATGAATCTCTGCTACAGCACTTCAGGACAGAGGGGACAGTGATTGTTATAATTACAGGACCCAAACATTTCCAACTTGGGTGCCTAAATTTAAACACCTAACTCCATCCTTTAGGCATCTAAATTAGCTGATAGCATTTCAAAAGTGCCAGGCACCCAGCATCTCCTGCTTGTTTCTGTTCAACTTGCCAAAAATAACATCTGCTTTTAATTAATTCATTGAGAGCTGCAGGTACTACGCAGGACCTTTGAAAGCCATCCCACTTACTTCAGTCCCTAAATATAAATCCAGGTGCCTACCTTTAGGCAGTAAACTTTGAAAATGCTGAAAAAGAAAAATAAAGCCTTATTAAATAAATATTAGAAAAACCGCTTGCAGATATACTCAAGGCCTTTGGAGTCTTTTTCCATACTTGACATATGACGTGATGTAAAAGAAAGCAGATCTGATATTATTGTAAAGCAGCATTTCATGCTGTAACTGGAGTACAGACATTGCTAATAATTAACATAATTATAATAAGGCAAGGCATTCAGGGAAACTTTCTTCAAAAGCTGCTCCTCTTCCTCGCATAAGTAACCAAGCAAACCAACCCCCAAAAGTGGTTGTATTTATGCTAAGAGTTCAGGGAAATTGCAAATTTACTAGTGTATTTATTATGCAAGTTTATTTTATTTTTTCTTTCATTCAGCCAGACACCCACATTCTTGACAGTGTAGAACTTGAAAAGATTTTTTTTGTTGTTTTTAATTTAAAAACTGCAAACAGAAGAAAAACACAGGCTACCACCTGCCTCTGCAAATCTTTTCGCGTGTGCATTTGTGCTTCTGAGCACGAAGCAACTGACTACCCTGTAAAGAATAATATTCTAACACAGCAGCAATATCCCACCCTACAGTCGGGCACTGTCTCAAAAGACAACATGACAATGCATCTAGGCATGTACGTAAAACGCAGTCCTGCATCTGGGACCAGGATACCATGCTGAAAGACCAAGAGATGCTCTCTCAAGGGCTGCCCAGGGAACCTCCTGACTCTGGAAAGGAGCACTACCCACTAGAGTCAATGGAGAAATGCACAGGTCTGAGGCTGCCCTATTTTTAAGCAGTATTTGCTAGGTAAGTTTATGCAATTATGTGTATATGTTGTGAGTGTGCAGGATCACATCTAAGCTTTGGATTAAAAAAAAAATCACAGGATTCAAACAACATGCAGTTACTTTTGTAACTCTGTGGGGCAAAAAGGCTGGTATTTGCTAGACTTAAATCCGCACAGCTTCAGACACTGTACTATGGCTCCAAATGAGGCACAAAAGCCTCAGAACAAAGAAAAAAAATCATTATTACCGTTATTATTTTCTTAAAAAAACCCAACAAAAACACCACCAACAAACCCCACAAACTGCTTCAGACTGCAGGCAGGGAAAGGAGAGTAAAAAAGAAACTGGAAAGCAGAAAGGAAAAATATGCCTGGGCAATCCACAAAGATATTTATGGAAGCTCTACATAAAGGCTTATATAACCACAAGGGGTAGGACAGTCCTCCACAAAGGCCTGGTGTCCACCTGTCCTGCCTGCAGCATCCTGAAGAAGCTGCAGTTTGCTTCATCAAGTAAGCTGCTATCCTTGCTGTCATTTCAACACTTCTCTCACCACAAGCCCTGCTGGCACCAGGACCATGTGGGCTACCACTTCCCTGCCATGCTGCATCCCCAGAGCCGGTGCTGCCTCAGGCCCCAGCGTGTGAGCTCTCTGCAGCTGAGGTGGCACTACAGACTTGTCCTGTCCTGTCGATCTTCAGTTCGCAAATGCTGTGTCTCGCTTCTCATGCACAGCCCACTCACAGGAACGCAGACGACCACCATCACCTCCTCAACTATAGGAGACCCAGCAGGCTGCAACTGAGCTCAATTTGAGGCCATGCTGAGGCAGGCTTATCCCTGCACCTGGTCCAGCACCGTGTTGAAAATGGCCTTTTAACCCTTGCGGACAGGCAGTTGTTCCCCCCATCCACTAGCAGCAGCCACATCTTGCTACCACTCACATCAAGGCAGGGAAGAAACACCAGAGCTAATGTCCAGCCATCACAGCCACAAGGAAACCTGACCTGGTGAAGCAGTCAGACCCATTTCCACCCCATGTTAATTAATGTCTTGGGTTTTTTTGGTTTGGTTTGGATGGTTGGTTTGGTTTTTTGGGGGG
>JBCJKH010039137.1:23975-75043 GCA_039877255.1 Loriculus beryllinus
GCTCTGTCCAGAGAGCAGCAGAGGGACCAGCAGCTCCCACCTGGATGACTTTTGGGAGAGACAGCTGCGCTCCAGCTTCACATAAGAAGGCTGGAGAGCAGCCCCCTACCTTCACCCTGCTCCCACCATGGCTCACTTTGGCTCTGGGAGTTGGTGGGAAAAAATTGGGTTTTTTTTTTTTACACCCCCCCAACTGGGGGGGGGGGGGAAAAAAAACCAAAAAAAACCCAAAAAAACCCAAAAAAAAAAAAAAAAAAAAAAAAAGGCAGCAAAGCAATAGGAAGAAGCTGGAACAGGGAAAGCCCTCACATACTTAATTGTCATACATATTGCTTGGGCGAGCATTAGGCACAAGCCATCACCCACTGAAGTGGGTCTCTGCTATGTGTCACAGCATTGCACTACACTACATCAGGAGCATTGACTGGACATTGGCAGGAGACAGGTCTCTGCTGTTCCTCCTCTCCATCTCGGTTTTGATTTCATCAGGACATTCTCCTCACATTGCTTTGGTTATCTCTTAGAAGGGGAAATATTCTTTCAGTGCACAAGACAGAATGATACTTTTAGGACTTAACAGGAAAGCTTCTACACAAAACAAATGTACTTCTGGTATGAAGCTTCGCTGCCAAATGCCTGGATGAAGCATGCAAGACCAAACACATGCATACCTCCTCAGCCTCACATCGGAGAGAAACACACTGTCCGTGGGATGTGCTAATGCAAACCCGTGTGCTCTGTGTCCTGGCAGCGCAGGCTCAGAGCAGCAGCTCCTGCTGCTGGCTTCCAAGGACCGGTAATTTTGTCTGGGAGGCAGCAGGACTCTGAAACAAGGTTTTGCACATTATTCCCAAAATGTTTTTCTTGATGAAAAGTCTCCACACCATGTGATGGGACCAGCAAATGTTTCCACAAGTGTCCCACTGAAAGGTTACTGGGAGGACGTGTCACTCCTGTGAGATCAGGCTGAAGGCAAAAGCCCAGCTACATGGGGATGGGCTGTGCCATTAAAAGCAACAAGACAGTGCTCAGATTTGCTTTACTTTAGGGAAAGCGTTCTCCAATGAGGTTTGAGATGGGAAACAGGGCTGCAATTTGTAGGCGGAGAAGCAGCAAGCCTTTAGGAAGAAGCATTGATACCTGCAACTGAAATAAACCTAGCTACAAGCTGGCGAGGCTGATTCAAAAGCCTCAACACCTAAAGCACAGACACCTAAGTGTGCTCTTCTGGACTCTTGTGCCAGTGCTGCTTCCCCAGCTTCTCATGCCACAGCCTTGCAACTGAAACACCTGTGTTTTGTGCTATAGTATCATGTCATGCAGGGACAGCCACGAGAAACACTGCACAGAGACTGAGGAGCATAACTCATCTTCCTTCTGGTGCCAGCAGGTAACAGCAGAGAGCTGCTGACAGAATAAGGACATGGACCTCACTGAGGGCATTCCCACGGGATCATGCAAAAAAAATCACAGGCGCGACCCTATTTTCCCTGCACCTTATTACCCCCAAAACACTCCGAGTAGCTGCTTTTGAAGGGGCTAATCCACCCACCGCAGTATTTCTGGCAATGACTCACAAAATCCCACACAATTCTGATACCATTTTCTTGATAAAACCAGCTGCCAAATGAAACTATACATTTGGTGCTTTAACAAAAAATAATAATAATAAAAAGACCCAATCTACTAGTTGTTACTAGTAGTGAAGCAGTGAACATGAAACTGACGGTGTGTGGTGTGAGAACAGAGCGGATCGTTGCACACAGACCCCCTGCAGACAGAGGTTTGAACAACCGGCTCTGCCGCCTGCCACCAAGAATTTGTCTTCTCGTATGTTGCAACTTACACAGATGTTCGCATAATTCCTTGCATATGGACAGCAAACAGAGCATTCATTTCAAGAATGACGTGATTGTCTATGTGGTAAGGATAAGAAGGGAAAACTTTCGACATGCATCCAATGATACAGCTAAATGAGAAGCCAAACTCTTCCCAAATACACTCCAAGGACTTCTCATGAAGTCAATGACAAAATTCAGACAAGACTTCATAGCACTCTTTCTTCCTCTCATTTTAAAAACCTCAATTAAATTACACTCAGTCATCTTACAATGAGATTCAGGAGCACAAAATATATCAGGGCACAACAGTATTCACTCACCACTGCAAAACATTAACTAAACTTGCTCTGAAAAATGTTTTAACTATTTATAGAGAAGCCAAGAGGGGAGGGGAGAGAAGATGCTTGCTAGGCTTTTTTTCCTTCTTTTTGTTTTTTTTTCTTTTTTTTTGGCAGACTTCATCTGAAAGCAGCCAAACTCCCTTCTGCTTCTGTAAGGAAAACTAACAGAGCAGTGGGTGTGCTGAGGTCACAGAAGAGAGCACTCAAGCTTGTGCTTAATTCTGGGACAGCCTTGTATCAGGTGCTTTGTCCAAAAACTACTGAATCCCTTCAGGACAGATGCCAGCCTCAAGCCTACTGCAGGTTAGCAGCTGACATTTCATTCACTTGCAAGTGATGCAGGATCACAGCATACGCATTGAAAAATACCCAGGGCTTCTTCAGGGTGCCCACTACCCCGTAGGACAGAGCTGTCACACTGCACCAATGAACTGGGAAGGGATGCTGGAGAAAAATCACGCTTGTGACAAGTAAAGCATACACAGAAACTTGTATCTGGTTCATTTTCAGAGCAGAAAAGATAACAAATTTGTGTTCAAATAGATGGCTGGAGAGAACATGCAGCATGTGAAGGCCAATGCCAAAAAATCCCAATTAATTGGATTAATTTTCTTTTTTTTTTTTTTTTTTTTTTTTAACATACTGAATGAGTTCCTGAAAATAAGCAAGTTATATACAGAAAAAAGCAGTCAAGGTCATTTCAGAGGTACTTTCCAGCAACACTTAAAAAGCATGCATGTCTCTCCAATATAAAACAGACTGCAAAGGGCTCTGAGAGTCAATTTGCACATCGCTCTCCCTAAAATAGCATTATTATCACCAGAAATTTCAAGTATGATCCCACCTTCCTTCTCAGCTGGGCGAAACAACAGGTCTTAGGAGCTGCCATTGGTTCAATGAACTCAAACGCTGTGAAACTGCATCGTCAGCTGCTTGTAACACGTAGCCCTCCTCTGTATACTGCTCTAATGACCTGAACACCCAGAGCATTCTACTTCAATTCCTTGTCCTGACATTTTCTTAACCAAAGAGTAACACAGGAATAAGTAAGGCAGCAGAAGGGAGTCACTTAGAAAAGTTGAGCAGCACCAAACAAAACTGCTAGCCTTCTCTTGGCAAGGCAAAAAGATTTGTATAATACTTTTCCTCCTACTAGATGTATTTACTCTTAAAAATCTATTTCCACTGTCACTATTTATTGCTGCACATTGCTCAGTGGTTCTGAGAAACTGTATGGAAAATCACAGCGTTATGCTTGTTAAATTGACCCTACAGGGCCATACCACCAGTGTATGCATCATCCCAAGAGGCAAGCCTGCCAAAGCCATGCTGTGCATATCATCACTAAACGCAAGACAAAATGCAAATCTGGCTGTATCATAGCTCATTTGCATAACTCTCCATCGGTTTTGCACAACCTCTTTACAAAATGCCAATTTACTTCACTTCCCTACAGCTTATTACCACTGTGAGGTACTTAGAGCTTTTATGCAAGGCAGATTTAGTAGTTAAAACATTAAAAGGCGTAATTAAATGCCTTTTGGAAATAGAACATACCCTTCAACATGACAACATAAGGCGCAGGACTCTGGGATACAGAAATGTTAACGTCCCTTTGCAAAGGTGCAGACCCCTCTCTCTCACATGCCTGAGAGCAGCACAGCTTTTTCTGTTTTTTTTTTAATCTGATCTGCAAAAGCAGAAATATTTGCTTGCAAACTATGAAGGGCCTGAATCCAGTTACTGAGTACACATTTCACTCACATTGATATCAAAATGGATGGCTGCCAGTTTAGTGTCTTGGCTGGCATTCAAACACGCTGATTGCTGAGTCTCCTTGGATTTCATGATTTAAAAAAAAAAAAAAAAAAAAAAAAAAACCAACCAAAAAAAAAGGAGGAAAAAAAAGAGCCCAGCTTGAACACGAAACAAAAAACACTTCACAAACATTTCTGAGATGCTACTGGGCTAATTTTCTCCCTCTCCTCTTTTGTAAGCTCAGTTTCCAGAAGCAAACACTTACAAGCAACACTCTCTGTCAAGACAAGCAGCTAGGGAGTTTGGACTTTATCTGCAAAGCTACGATACAATGAACATAAGATCATTCCTAGCCCAGCAATTTTCACATGTGTATCACAGGCCAGCCCCCATTCAAGTCAGCAACAGAGGAAAAGATCTGTTTACACTTCCATATCTTAACTTGACCAAAGAAAATAAAAAGAGGAAGAAAAGAAAAGCTAGAAATGTTCTGAGACTTATGTCACAGCCACGTAACACAGAATGGAAAGGCTGTTTGCCTTACACAAACCTATTTTTTTACCTCTTTTTTTTCCTCACTACTTACTACCCAAATCCACCAGGTTGAAAGGAAAGCCAAGAGCTCCTTGAAGCCCCCCTGCTCCCAAATACTCAATCTTGGAGCGCATTACTTGATGTGGCTGGCATGTTGTGTGAGCCCTGCTTTCTCTGGCACGGCAGCAGACGCTGTAGATCAGGCCACTTAGACATTTCAATTGAACTTGACAGGTGTTTGTTAATAGGCTCTACAATACATTTGGGAAGGGCTGCCTGGAATTGTAAAATGGTTTATTATGACAGTTTAATAAGCCCAGGGCAGACAGCTCAGTGCATTATTTTCTAAGGCTGTAAATGAAAGTGACCAAAATCTGAACTGTCAAAAGTTCCATTTGAACTGGACAAAATCTGAACACATATAACCTATAGCTAACCCAATTAATGGCAAATGAATTTATATAATATCTGTGTGTACAACTGGACCTGATTCTGTCAGGTCAGTCTGGGAATCTCTCTGCTCTTTGCAGGATCAGTCCTTCATTTATTACCACAATTCACAGAAATCAGGTATATCTATTCAGTGATAACTGCTTGGGCTAATTATTAGAAAATCCAATTTTTGTTAATTTGCCTGAGGGGAGGGGAGCCTTAAAATTAACTTGATACATTTATTTAACTTTCTGCAGTATGATTATTATTTAAAATTTATTATAACATTGTGCCCAGAGGCCCCAGTCAGGATCAGGATCCCACTGTGCTCCGTACCCCACTGCATGTGCCTGAATATCTCCCCAGCATAATTTCGAGGCAAAGGCCCTGTCCCAGCAAACTGTTATGCAAGTGCTTGCCCCAGAGGCTGGGAGTAAGGCCGTGGAAGTTAAAAGCCCATTAGTCTTGCTGAAGTGAAGCCACCACATCCTACCATGCACTTGCAGCCCACACCAACAAGGCTCCTATTTTGGAAGAAAGTGACAGCTGAGTCACTTTTGTTTTTACCATTAAATGAGTAGACACAAACTTTCCTTTCTATCTCCTACTGGCTTTTTTTGCTTCTATTTTATAAATGGGACTATTATCAGGTGAATGAAAAAAATCATGTGTAGGGTGAAAGGGCCCAGAAGAGAGAGAAGATGCATGTCAGTAACTGATCTGGGGAACTGTCAAAATCTCAGCTTTTATTTTAGATGCAAAATGTGGAACACAATCTTTGAGGAATATCTACCTGAGAAAAGTACCTACCTGTTCCACCTGCCTCCATTTCTGGGTATACAAATGCCAGCCCTGAAAGATCACTACCTGATGACCATAAGCACTCACTGTCCTTGAATAAGTTGGCCTTCTTTTTATATTCAAGTAAGCTCAACCTCATTAAACAACTGTCAGACAGTATTATCAATATTATCCTATTAATCAATATAACCAATTCAAATATTTTACAGTATTTAATCAGAAGTAGAAAAAATGGAAGCATTTCTAAGCTAGGGCTTTAAAATGAAACTCTTCACAGTACTGGCTGTACAGACATAAGCTACACAAAAGAAGGAATGGTGCCTCCAGGAGTCATTAGAAAACCATAATAATAAGAAAAATATTAAAAGTCCATCTCTTCCTCTGCCTCTTTCACGGTGTTTTAGAAACAAGCCATACATAGTCATTATACTTGCTCAGCCTAAGGAGCACCACTCAAAAGTCAGTGTGGACTAACTTTCAAGAAGCTTCAGAGGCTCAGGGGCAGGGGAGATGTTAGCAACATACTCCACTCCTTGATCTTCCTCACACCCCAAAAAGAGACACGATTAGCCTACATAAGCAGAGAAAAAATGGAAACATCAGAACAATAGTCACCTGAGTGAGCTGTCCTAACAACCTCATTTCAGCACAGCATTTCAAGAAGGGTGAAGACAGGCAAACTCACCTTTATGGCTGCTCCTCCACAGCTAACTTACCTCTCTGTGCCCAAACATCACATACACTTTGGAGAAAATTTTAACCCCAAACTCACTCACTTGTGGAGTAGATGGAGTAATGACTTTTCCAGAACTGTAGCATTTTATTTCAGAAAGTAAGCTTGGTTACCTTCTACTTCCCTCTGCTTCTTTTTCTGCTGCAATTCACTGGAGCTGTCTTAAGGTTCCACTGACTATGTCAAGCCTTTTACATGCCACTGCAACCTTGCAGCACAAAGTGAAATGGTGGCAGATGAAAGAAAAGGAAACCATCATTTAGCCACATACAAATTCTGTATATTTTGCATATCACTCCTAACCGAGACTAGCAAGCCACACCAAAAAGACTTCTTGTTTGGGAAGAAGGTGACATTTGAGTCACTTTTGTTTTTATCATTAGAAATGGGGACATCAAACATCAGCTCTTGCCTAATGCCTCCTTTTCTTGTTTCTATCTTATGAACAGGGTGCATGTTTCTGTGGTCCTTTAGAGCACTGCCAGCTTGACTCAGCACCATGACATTTTCTGTATGCGCAGACAGTCCCATAACTGATGGAGTATGTAAGATGCCACCCATGGCTCTGGCTGAGCTGCCATCCTAGCAGGATGTGGTACCACTCTGGTCTTTAATACCAGAAAGTTAGAAAAGGAACAGGCCACAAAATGCTGTCTCTGCTGCCAGCAGAAAGCACTGGGTTTGCTTGCTGCTACCCATCTCCCTTTCACACTATCATTTTCTGCTGAAGAACATGCACCTGAACTCTGCTGGGTTTTGCCCTGGGGTGCATGCTTTGCCCATGCTAGCCCCATGAGTGACACACCTTTAGTTAGATTAGGCAGTGAGATGAACTACTTGGAAGGAAAAATTTAGTCCTTTTTAACCTCTTACTCCTAATGGTTGGCTCCATCCTTTTTAAATCCCAAAATAACAACATCCATTCTTTGACAACAGGCTTTTATCAGGTTTTAAAAAATATTAAAATCAAACTAACCTGCTTACTTCAAAGCCATGCTCCCATAATTCTAGCTGGCACATCATGAACAAAATGGTCTTTAACTAACCTCAAACAGTCATCTGGAGAAAAACAACATATTTTCCCATGTCATCACCACTATAGCACACACTAACCACAACTATTCAGCCTGTCAATTTTCAGTTTATATTATGATAACTTTACCTAAAAGCATTTTGTGGTTCAAAAACAGCAAGTGCAATGCCAAGGAAACATTTGCTGAACTGACGAGCATGGCAGCTCTGGTGTGAGGAATATGTTTTCTGCAGAATGGAAATCAAAGTAAAAAGAGATTTTACTGGGGACAATGGACTGCTCAGAAACTCCTCAAAACATTGCTTCAGGTTTGCTTAATCCCACAGTCTAATCATGGTAAGTTGTGAAAAAGAGGCTTAGTTTGGTCCTCAGAAAGTGAATTTTCCATGAAAATCTCCAAGAACCGTGATGAATGTTAAAAGGAAAACATGAATCTTTTTTACTTGCATCCACATCTCCACTTCCACACACAGGAAGGTTTTTTACAACCACGGAGCATTTATGAGATGTAAAAATGTAGAGGTTCCTGGGAGTCTGTACAGGGAACTATGTCAGAGGCACAAAAGCAATGCATTTTAAAAGGACGTTAGCAAACACACTTTCAACCAGGCAAACCCCATGATTCACATGGAATCAAGCATTACACAGTCTTAAGTTACTTTCCTTATTTTAAGGAGGACAAAGGCAAGCACTTCATTAACAAAGCACTGTGATTCAAATTCTGTACTAAAACTCCCTCAACTTGGACAATCGTACACCCACACTCAGGCTCCAAAAATATTCTCATGCTACAAAGCTGCCTCTGTCATCACTCTAGAAGCAAACAAGAAGTCACTGCATCACACCCCAGTGATCCAAGGCAAGGAGAGGATGGTTGTGACTGGAAGACTTCAGCTGGATGCTCAGGTAGGAACGGCAAACCGAGCAAAAAAACCCTAAACCACACGAAAATAAACAAAACCCCCTTGAGAAACCTAGGAAAGCACTCTGCAACCAATGCTATTACTCTCTTCTTTGGACTGCTTCGCCCGAAGCTGGGCCACATTGGTACCATGCCGTTTTCCATAACAAATTTATTGGTAGCTTTGCCTTCGTGGGCTGCAAGAATAGCCTGAGACACTTTGCTTTGACTGCACCTTCCCTGCCCCTTCTCCTCAGCATCACTGTGACTTCCTACAGTGAAGCTTAGACACACTGAGGCAGCTTTACTCCTGAGGAGGAATGCATTTCCCCTCCCTGGTTTTGATGGGAGACATACTGAAGATGATGTGCTATCCCCAAGGACATGAGAATCAAAATGAGAATCAAAAGTCAAAGAGCTGCTTCACCACACACTGTTCTACTCTCCTCACTCTTTATGAATTAGGAAAGATGTGTGTTCCTACGGGTTCTTTGTGGACGAACCTTCTGTTTGGAAGAAAGACGAAAATGGTAAGAAAGGGGCAAAGATGGGGGAAATGGGTAGGAGCCCTGCAACTGAGCTTGCATTTACTCAAAAAATGAGTGGTTATCTGACTGCAGTGCCTCACACCGAAGATTTACAGTCTGAGACACAAGTTTGAGCAGATCTTCCATGATGTCACAGTGAGTCTGAGACAGACTGCATCCAATGCTCACAAAATACACAGCTGCATTCCTCCACTGCTCTGACAGTGATTTATGTCAATGAATGTACCACTGCTAATACGCACTGAGCTCCTATTCCAGATGCCAAAGCCATGCTCTGCACAAAGCCAGGACTGTGTAGTGCCCAGGCACAGCTTGCTATTAGCTGTATTTTCCCTCCGTCTCATGGAAGCTTTAGGAAAGCCGCAAGGAGAAAACCAGTAGCATTGCAAATTGTGTCCAACCACTCACTCAATAAACTAACCTCATTTTTTTTATGCAAGTGTTGCAACTCAGCAGCTCTACTATGGGATCCCAGAAAGCATGAGACTTTCTTACTTTAGCAGAAACAACTGCATACTATGTCAACTACTGAAAATCGCTGTGTATAGCAGAAAATATTTTGAGTCAACTGAAAAGCAAGGCTGCTGGATTTTTTGTTTGATTTTACAGCATGTTTGACATTTTCAAGATAAGATTTAAGGAGATGTACTATCAGATTTGAAATCTTACTTCTCTGTTGAATCTTTCATTACTTTCAGGCTGTGCAATATGCTTTAGTTGGATTTTTTTTAATATAAAAAGCCATGTTTCACAGTTGAGGCTTTCTGATGTTCACAGTACTTAAACATGTAGAGCCAACAGTGAAGCCAACTAAAATTAAAGGGATAAAGGGGTGCTAAAATGGTGAATGTGCCTCAAGTGTTTACCTGAACAGGAATTAGATGTGTGTGATCAGATATCCCTAAAATAGGTCTTTCTTGTCCAATAATAAGCACGAATCACAGTATACCTTGCGCATCAAAGAGCAGCAAAAGCTGTGTCTTGCGGAGAAAGACTAAGCAGAGAAGAACTGGAAGCCTCTGGGCATAAGATGTGATTGTTTCATTAGAAAGAAGATTAACACACAGAGGCCAAGGATAAAGTTGAAACCCAAAAGGAAATAAAAAGGAAGAAATGAAAACTTGCTGTTGAAAGAGCATATAGGACTAAAAGGAAAGTAAGAAAGAACTGAGAGCAGTAGAAGGAATTTAAAGGCAGAGTGGTGAAACAAGGCCTTCAGAAATTCTGAAGTACAGCAACATCACTTCAGCACTACTCAGCCAGTCAAAAAAGGCTCAATCACTTCAGTCTGGAGAAACCTGAAAATCTCAGTATCAGTGTCTGTCCAAGGCACATTCCCCCTCCTTTGGGGTTTGACATATCATGTGGCCAGGTTCTCAGGAGCATCTCCCAGCAGGTACTGAAGGCACAGATGACCCATTACTGCTGCTTCCATCCTGTTGGTATGTCCAACATCTTAAATGAGTAAGACTCATGTCAGATGTAGTCTTGAGCAACTTAACATAAATGGGAAATTTTAAAAAGTGAAAATCAGGCTAAATATGATACAAGACTTATTAACAACTCCTTAAGGGAAGTGAAGGAAATCATGACGTCCAGACTCCAGGAACTTAAAAGGGCAAAACACTCAAAAATGCACTACAGGGGAATGTCCCATCCTGTCAGAAAAATGGATGTGGCATGATCTACATAAATAGGTCTTCTGCACCACTTCAGTGCAAACAGGAGGTACGTGAAAATAAACCAAAAAGACTAATAAAGTATGAGCTCATAGATAGACAAAACCTGAAACTACTCTAGTCATCTTCCCTTTGATGCAAAAATGGGATTTTCAGCCAGAAGTTAGAGGTCTTCTTAGACTAGTTAGTCCATTCATTGCACAACAGCCCAGGCTACCATCTGCACAATGATTGCAAAGGAAGGTTTTTATTCAGGAGCCAGTTTACCCCTTCTCCAAAACCTCCATTCTCCTTCACGCATACGTACACAGGCACATTATGACCTCTTTGGTTTGGAGAGTCTTTTTATTACCATTTAAGTATTCAAACGCCTACCCAAATTGGGCTTTGACCAAGGCCTATAAACCTAATTGCACAATAGTAATAATAATGTCTGATATTAGAGATTCTTATTAAAATGGCAGAGAAGTACAAATCAAACATATTAATAATCCCTGAAAAATAATTTCAGAGACATGCCTGATCTTGACTTTCTGTACTGAAGACCTATCTTAAAGTCTATGAAGTCAATAAAAAGACTCGGAGACTTCAAAGCTGACTTTAGGCTACAGAATGATGCTTTTCAGTCATGCTCTTTCCCAGTCATGGCTTCTCCATTTCAAAGCAACTGAACTTTAAACCTACCTAAACTAACATTTTGAAAACAACTGATCTGAAGACAGTTCAAGAGTCTTGGTTTTCATAAGATTATTCCTGCAGAAGCCACAGAACCTGTGGTCAGCTGGCTACTTGTTCACGTGTCCCTTCTTCCCAGTGAAAGGATGCTTATATAAATATCCCTTTTAAAAAAAAAATCAATTTGCAAATCTCTTCTCTCTTGCAAAGTATAGACTTATTCTTCAAGACACAAGATGAATGTGATTGCTTTAAACTACCTTGGCTTTATCTGGGTGCATAAGTGAGACATCTAACTACTACAACCATGTATGTCAGCATGCCAGACAAAAACCAGTGGTAAAACCCAGGCTGCAACTCTTGTATACCTTTCATGCCGCTTCTTTCAGCCTTGAGGATGTTTTCTTGGTTAGCCAACTTTCAATCTATCTATTGTATGTATAGTACCATTCAAAAACAGCACTCAAGCATAGAGGATAAACATGTGCCCCTATTGAATTAATAAATTTACATCCCTGTGAATATTACTACTACCATGTAGCTGCCTTCAACACACAGAGCAATACAAAACCAAAGAGCTGTGCCAAGTAAGTGAGAGGCCCTACGCAGAAAAAGGCCAATGCTCTGGAGGCACAAAGAGAGCTGTAGAAGGGAGAAATTCAGCAGTCACTGAAAACAGGGCCTGCCAGACATTATATGTGCATAATGAGGACGACAAGAGAAATTCTTCATAAGAATGGGCAGGCTCTTCCACTTGGGATACATGGGGAGAAGTCCCACAGTTACAGGAAAAGAAGGTAGCTCTAAATTTGCATTTACTGCTAAATGCGAGCAACATGGCGGGGAAAGAGTGCAAGAGCTTTGCCAAAGGTGCCAGGAAAGATTCAGAGTTCTTTGCAGCAGAGGAACTCACCTCTGCCCAGGAGAGGACTGAAAACATCCCAGGAACATAAGGAAGGCATATTCAGAGCAGTCAGAAACAAAACCACCAGCAGGATTTCAAGCAGCAAATTCAGTCAGAGCCCTCCTAAGTAACACACCCCATTCTACCCAAAAGAGACCAGAATTTGTGCTCTGCATCTCTGCTGTCCCTCTAAATGCACCCATCTCTGTACATCATCTTCCCTCTGGCACCCTCCAACAGCTCAGCCTTACTCCACATCCTGCCAGGCTGATACCAGGCCAAGGACTGCCAAAGCCCACCGGACACAGTGAAGGGACTCACTGTCAGCCACTGCTAAAGGGAGTTATCAAGGGCAGAGCTTGGCTTGTCCCTTTCTCCTCAGTGTCAGCACTCACTCATGCTTCTCACCTTCCCTGACTGTTGAGGTCAGCAATAACAAAAAAAAAATTAGGAATTTAATTGTCTTTGACACTTCTACTTCCTGCTGGATTTGGTGGGAATTAGCCAAGACAATATTATAGGAGTGGGGAAATGGGCGTGGACAAGCAGACAGACATCATCACCACAACCACACACACCTCACTTCCCTGGAATCCAGGCTAAAAACACCCAGGCTCTGGAGCAGAAATACTCACGAAAACATATCATAATGCCTTACCAAAAAGTGATACCAGTATCATTATCTCCATTTTACGGATGCAGTACTGACTGGTCATGACATGCCTCAAGTCACCCATCAGATAGCTTTTCTTTCTGGCTCTGCCACCATCTCTCCTGATTGTAAATCAGTGCTGTACCACTGGAGTCATCGCAAACCACAGGCTGCACAAGAGGAAAGGGCTGCAGGAGTCAGTACATGAATATCTAAACACCGGCTAGTCTCTTTGCAGATGGGAAGTGAAAAATTATAAAGGTATAATAGAAACCAAGAAATGCAATTCTCCTTCCAAAAGGCAACACCTGCCTCTACCAGCTTCATAGATGCATTCCATGACCAGGCAGCATAGGACAAGACTGACTGCAACCAGCATACACCGCACAGGTGATTGCTTAAATTAAGAAACAAGTCAGAACCAAACTAGAAACCCAGAGAAGCCTGAACAAGGGAGAAGGTGGGATCTGAACTCCAGTTTCCCCATCAGGCGTATTCTCAAATTCCCGGGGGACCCACTCTAAGAAACACATAATATTTCCATAGTGCTTCAAACGTAGCCACTACACTATACAGCCAAACCTTACCAAGGCAAAATTTTTCCCATTCTCCTTTGTTGCCTTCACATGTGAAAGGATAAAGTAATCAGCAGTGGGTCAGGAATCGTTTAAATTATTCCTTATTTATTAAAGCAATGCAATTTCACCTGTCTTATCCCCTAGGTTTCAAATTCTGCGTATCAGAATTACCTCTTACCAAGGGAAGAATGTTCCTATCATTGCAAGTTGAATCTAAAGAAAACAGAAAATAAGAAGACAGGAATTATTAAACTTACTTTTTAATGCAAGAAATGGTATGAAAGAGCAGCATGAATTGCCGTTTTATTTCTCTAATTACATATCCTCCTCTGTATCTCCTCCTTTCTTATTGTTTTCAGGTAAAGATCAAATATACAATTTCTCCCCTGCTCCACCACAAAACAGAAGGCAAGCAACAAGCCCAGCAACACTTGACCTCTGCCATCAGTCTCCTACCTGCTGTCAGCCTGTTCGACGTCTGCAGGGTAGAAATGCCTCAGACTGGATACCACAAGCTCTCCCACACTGCTGCTATTACTAGTCTTAAGATTGATGGTCCACACAGATAATTACATTTGTAGTGACAAACACTGCCTGAGATCAATGTTTTTGCAGCGTTTGTTTTGAGCTGCTGCATAGCTACCACTACAAGTTAGTGCATATTAATTCAATGTCAAAAAAAGTGCCATATGGTGATGTCAGGACACAGCACTGCCCTCATTTTGTGACTTCCTTCGTCACGGTACCAAACTGTCCTTCCTGGTACACCTCTGAACAACATTAAAAACAAGTGAAAGGATGCTGTTAGAATGGAAAGACTTACAAGAATGCAGTGATTTGATACACAGGAATGGTTCCCCAAATGAGTTCTCCTCAAACTCTGCTGCACGCATGACCATAGTGTCTGCTCTGATCAAGTGGGTAGGCTGGATCAGAGCCATGTGTAGCATCTTCAAGTGTCAAATACTGTTTAGATAAGGCACTGGTCTGACTAAGAGCCATAAGAAAGCCTCCTACAGTCTCCGTTCCAGGAAGACAGTTTACAGACAAACAATCATCAATCTGCAACTCTACGTCCCCCACACCATCCTCACCAAAACAAAATGGAAAGACAGAAAAAACCACAGAACTGAAGAGATGCTTTAATATGGTAAATGTTTTCTACACCAAATCACTTGGGTTTTCCAGCACAATACAGACACTAAGACTGAACTCATGTGAGTGCAATTTCAGTTTCAGCTACACTGATAACATACCAGTTTTACACAACCACAATCAGACAGTTTGCTTTGTTCTTTGCAACATTTTGAAGTCCTGAAGGAACATTTAAAAATAAATGCCTTCATTGAGCTTAAATGCATTATGACATAAGCCTTAAAACACCAACTGTAATTCATTTAAGGACCATTTCTCTTGCTTCCATTTGCTTTCCTGAAGAAGCAATCACCACTGCTTTAAGCATTACCTTCAGCAGCGGCCTCATCAGACAACAGGCTTTGTTTTAGCATAGTGGCTTCCCCTCCTTGACCATGGATAAACACCACTCCCTACTGCTCCGAGGCTCCAGTCCTGACATGCCAGATAGCCTTAAAAGCCTGCACAGACCAACAAGGACGCTCAAGGCTCAAGTTTGTAACAGCAAAACCAGCTACTACAGGCCTACGACGACCATGCGGTGTAAACACTGTGATTCATCCCCTGTCACTACTGTTCCAGTGCTCTTTCATCTGCTGCTCTCCCCTTTCAAACCCAATACAGTTGTTTCAGTGAACAAAGCTCCTTCCACTCTTTCAAACCATTTTTATGCACTTAATGGGTGCAGATCTGGGAGTGAACTGGAAACTGACAGTCCTAATCTGACCAAGGAGCAACACTGAATCTGCAATTCTGATTGAGCTGACCTGTTAGGGTGTTCCTGGCAAGATCTTATCAGACAGCTTAAGTGAAACCACTAATAGTTGTGATTTAAAACTGGTGAAATATCTGCATTGCAGTAAGAAATTATATGCTTAGTGTTTATAGAAAACAGACTTTCTTTAGGAAATGCAGAATACAGCTCAGTCTGAATCTAGCCTATCTCATACAGGCTCCGGGGGTGCAGCACAAGCACACATCCCTCTGCAAGAACAAAACACATCCTTCTAGTACTAGACACACTGAGCCAGTGTTTACACACTGATCTGCTAATAAGCAGATCCGGGAATTCCAGAACACGAGATTTATATTTATTACTATTTTACATTAGCACAGAGCATGCCAACTTTGGGCACTCTAAATTATGAGCACTGCTACTGCACATTCCCTTATCAGTCTTTCACACAACTGCGTTACTGAAGCATCCCGGTAAGAATGCCTAAAATGCCTGCTATGCTTTAAAACAGCAAGCTCTTCCTTTTCAGCTGTGACCCAGCCATTTCAGTCAACAAAGCTCATTCTACTCTTTCAAAACACTTTCTACTCACTTAATGGTTGCGATCATATTGACTGTCTTGGAAACTGCTACTCCCCAAAATAACACAGAACAGCTATTTATTCATGGTAGTGGCTTGACGTGATATTTTGAGGACTACCATTTCACAGTATAGAATGAAACATGGACATCCATCTTTTGACAAGAGATCTAACTATCACGCTTCAGGCTTCATACACAGAACATTAATGCACCTTTGAAATGAAGAAAATCAGGGAACTGTGCAACTAAAACAAACAAATTGCCAAAATCAGCATACGTTTTTGCACTTATTTTTACATTCCCAGGCTCACTAAGATCAATGTCTATACAGATAGGCATGCGTGTATGTGTGTATACATATGCATTCATTCTTAACTGCATTTTTCAGGAAGGTGCCAGTCAAGAGGAAGAACAGTCAGGAGTGTAAAATGCCATTTCTACTATAATGAGCAAAAATAGTTTTATTTCTTGTCATTTGGGGTTGTCGGTGTTTTTCTTTGATTGTTTCTTCTAAAACCTGTCTTCTGTAAGCTCAGTCAATGTCTTTGAAACAGTATTTGATAGCAAACTTACGTATACTGCGTTAGCTACAGCTGGAATTCAATGTTAAAACATTGAATTATGAAAGTCATCCATCCCTGTACTCATTTCATCCTGCAAGAATCCCACTTGGGAAGGGAGAGGAAGAGAGAGGTGGAGAACTCTCAGCTAATTAGTGAGGTTTCACAACCTAATTCAACCTGCCAACCCACTTTTCTGCCAGTCCTGCATACATAAATAGTATGAAAAGCAGAAAGTACAAGTTTCTCACACTCTGATTCCTCAGTCTCACCATTTCCGACTGTCGGCATGGGCACTTCTGTCATGAGTCTCCCCGCCTCCCTGACTTGGAGCTCCAGACCACCACCTCCAAAACCAGAAGTCATTCTCATGCAATAAAACAAACAGGACAGAAGACACTTAGCAGAATGTGCTTTCTCTGACAGCAAGGAGACCTATGGGCAGTTAGCTGTTCAAGACTTTATCTAATGCTTAGCACCTTTACTGCCATCCCAAAAGCCACCCACAGCTGAGTGAGTCTCGATAGCACATACAATAAAACTCCAGGAAATCCATGTGCTTCATAGCCACACAGTACACACTCGTGGGCTTGTGCTGTGCAGGCTCAGATATTTATACGGTACATTGCAGGGCAGGGCTGTACAGGCATACTTGTTTCACTCTCACCAGTGTGAGGCAGCACCCTGCTCTGTCTAATCAGTATAATCAGAGAAGATGTAAGGGGAGAAGTAGAGCTAATTAGCCTGAGCAAAGCACCTTGCCAGGTTGGGAATCTCTGCACAGGGCTCAGATGCACAAATAGATGCACCCATTGTGACTGAGCCTTTCTTACTCCATGCTGTCAGCAGATATTTCATTGTGCCCTTACTGCTGAAACACGTCATCTGAGAATACAGTGGGATGATTCCTGAGGTCTTAATGCTGCTTTTTTGAAACAAAGAGCTGCAGGGGTCTCACAGACCAATACATGATTTCTTTCTGATATCTTTCCGATATGCTTTTTCCCATTGGATATGCTTCGGCAGATAGCTCAACAGTCTTCCCTTGCATTGTCTTTTTTGAGAGAGGAGGATCATATTATGTTTGCCACAGAATTGTGTTTTCTATTTCCTTGTACACCCTTTCTAGGTATTGAAGAGACGAAAAGAAAGAATACAGTACTAACAATAGTTGCACTACTTCAGCGTACCTTCCCCATCTTAAAATACTCTCCAGATGGAGTTTATTTGTAAGTAAGCAAGCAGAAGGCTGACTGAAGAGAAGTGATAATTACATTAGAATAATAATAACAACAAGAAAACTCGGAGCTAATGAAGACTGCTTGCTTCACTGAATTTAAGAAGAGACTCTGTCCTATAATGAAGATGTATAAAGCTCTGCATCTCACTCACCCTTTCTACAAATGACATCAGGAGCAGCAGGACTGCTCACTAAGGCAAACCCCTTCAACTGAACTGGTTTGACTGGTCAACGATAACAAGAAGGAAGTGCTTGTACTTATATCTCCTTGATCACTCTGCAGGCTATCCCTCACGCTGAATAAACATAGTTACACAAACATTTTAATGGTTCTAGTAAAAGTGAAAAAGAATCCTGGTACTTCTCACTGTGGCTCTAACGAACGTGTCTGAAGTTACAAGAGCTTCTGGCCTCAAACAGCACTAGTACGTGACAGACTGAATGACAGACATTATTATGCCTTTTTTCCCCATGAGAAGCTGATTCTTTAACGAAGTTACTGACAGTGCACGGTTTCATGAGAAAACAAAAAACATACCTCTCAAAAAATGCAAAATAGGCCCAAATCACTTTAACTATGAACATGAAAAGTGTTAGCTCTTCCAGTTGTTCCACTCTGGGTGCCAAGCTAACTTTTACTTCACCAGAGGTTCATGTTACCTGAGGTTTCTTTTCGTAAACTATTTGCATCAGAAATGCTAAATGAAGCTGGTGAAAAGTGAGGTTTTGTCTGCCAGAGAGACAAACTCCTGGCAGCTGAAGGCTTAAAGCTCAGTTTGCCCGCTTTTGTTATTGTGGACATCTCTTCATTGCGAGGAATGTCTGTAGCTCTAGTCACAAATGTCCATTCACTAGGGAAGCCAAAACACATTTTGTCCAGCTTCTTTCCTCTGGCACAACTTTTGTAATGCTTTAGCAGTATTCACTGCTGTACAAACATTGGAAATGACACAAAGTGAATTTATGAATCACCCCCCCCTAATTCTGACTGAAGGTTGCCTGAAACAGAAACCCACAAATAACCTCCCTTTCCTCATCTAATGCAGCCCTCACTCCCCAAACAGATTTCTTCTATGACTCGTGCAATAATTTGGTAATACCCTGCACTAGTGCAATAAGCTTGATTTGCCATAGTGGGAAGGGGTTTTCCCATTATTCAAAGAACTGTCAGGAAAAAACATCAGAAACAAGTAAGAGACTATAGCATTTCAGGTTTCTGTAGCCTGTCTCTACTTCTGATACCTTAACAGGGAAAGAAGCTAAGACAAATCCTGGCAACATGCTGCTTTATCTTCTTCCTTTTGACCTTTGTGGCATCAGGTGCCTGTGAAACATTCATCAGTGCCTGCAGCTGGAAACACCAATGCCAATTAACAACTAGGAACATAAGGCTCCCTGAGAAGGATCACTGATAGCATCAATACTACCAGTTTGCTTAAGAGTATATAATACTCCTTCCTAACATAAGCATCCAAGGTTAACATGCCTGGCAGGCTACAAACAAACCTGGAATAAATATGAATGAACAAGCTGTTCAAGATGGCATTCTGCTACAAAGGGCTCGTGAACCCTTTTAACTAATCTACCAGTAGCAGCAGCCTTCCTTTTTGAATGCACACTCCAAACAGAAAATAGAAAAAAATCCTCCCCTCTAAGAGAGCTTGATTTATATTCTCTTCTTGCTGCTGCTGCTGCTGCCATAAACGTTATCAGCTTTGAAAGAAGCATAGGCAGACTACTAGATACTGTCATTGTCATTGTGGGCACAGCAAACCAGGTCACTAGTGATGCTCACTGACACAGCAGCACAACAAAACAGCAGTGAAAAAGAGGACAGGAAGGAGAACAGTGAAAGAAATATTCTCACAGGCATGGGACACATGTATTTTGGTCATCTTCATCCTAGACACAACTTGCAAAGCTGCTAGAGCAGCTTTCATGCTGTGCTGTCAATCCATGAAGGCTGGGCTTGGTTCCCAGGGCTTCTTCTTGGCTTCAATAGAAGTCTCTCGAACCAAAGACTGCTGCAGGTAAGGACCTGAAGTTTCCCTAGTTGACACCACCAAGTTAAAAACAAGAGCAAGCATAAAGCATACTGCTGAACTAGAGGAGATGCTTTGCTCTCATGGACCAAACTGCAACCACCCTGATTTGTAATCATTAACAAACACATTCACCTGTCTTCATTGCTCTGTTTACCCACTCCAGTGCACTAGTACCACCTGGACTTCTCTAAAGCCAAATCATGAAACAAAGCTGACAGCAAAAAGCTGGGACAGCAGTTAAATTGACTGCCAAAGAGAAATCTGTTTGCTCAGGCAAAAGCTGTTCTCAGTCCAAACATGGGAGTCATAATCTTACAGCCATTTGCTTGGAAGACAATGAAGGGAAGGCAGAACAGACTGGGAAACTACAGATTGCCTCAGTAAGAGATGTGCCCAGATTTCTTTGCTCTGCAGGATAAGTTTTACAAAGCTGACAACTGGTAGCAACATGCAGTGGCCCCAGGCATCATGCCTGCCTATCAAAGACTTGGATTTTAGCCCTGGAGAAATTACAGCTTCTCAGTTCTCTGGAAGCTATATAGGCCAGAAAGAAAGAAAGAGAGTAATGAATGACCTAACTAAAAATTATTTTAATACACTGATTGCATACTGTAAGTCATAAACCTAGGGGTGTGGAGAGAACTCGGGGAAGATGGGGAGGAGAAAGACATCTTGAATTTGTCAGGACCAAAATAGCCACAGATCACAAAAAGCAACCAACTTGGGCTGCTATGACAGTGAAGTCATCTAGTGGAGTGGTAGCGACTGGCACACCAAATGGAAAGTATGGATCCAACTGATAAGCCATAGAGAAAAAGGAGGGGAAACTCAGCAGTTCAGACTGGAAAAGACAGCAGAGAAAAGACAGGCTCAAAAGTCCTGAGTTGAGAAGCCAGTCAGCAGGTGTGTGGAGAAGAGAGAGAAGAGGGAGATAAACCCAAGGATGCTGCACAGAAGTGAATAAAAAGGCATTTGGCCTGCAGCAGCTCCCAGGTGCTTGTGGCTTATGGCCTCACCACTGCATGCTCCTCTGCAGGACTCAAGGCCACTCTGGCCATCTCTCTGCTGGGTGGCAGTAGCAAGCAGACACAGCCTGGCTCTCACATGCAGCCCATACACTGACCATATAGAAGATTCCTTACCACTGAAACAGCCTTGCTGCTGGATGCGATCAGGGCAGATTTGAACCCATGCACTCAGAGAAGAGTGGCGTCAGGGCCAGGAAAGGGGGTAAGCTTCTGCACAGACACAGTAACTCTGCTGGATTTCTGCCACGTCCACGTTAATACAGTGTTCATCAGTTAAAACTGCCAAACCAAAGGCCCAAAGCTACGGTCAGAGACTTTTTCTGAAGCCCTGCAAGGGACCCAAACTGCTTCAGCTTCCTCTCCCAAATGTCAGCCTTGAGCCGCTCTTGTCTGGCCGGCAGAAGCATGTGATGTGAAATAAAAGCCAGGAAATAAGACTTTCTGAATAAACATTTATTTGGTGAGAAATACTTCTGATTTTTGGCAGAGAAATGTCAGAAACCTGAAGCCCTATGTATAGCATGCCTACAGAGTGCAATTTCTGTTTAAGGGGAAGCTGCAGCTGTTCATAGCTCTTAATGAAGAATAATGCCTGGGAATAAATTATTGCCATTTCTGAGAGACATTTCTCAAATGGCAGTGATTCTTCCCTTTTTCCCCTCTCCCTGTAAATACCAAGTGCCACGTACCGGGCAGTTGTTCAGAAGAACGGACACACACAGCTCTTGCTTTTGAAAGCAGCCTGGTAATTTCCGTAGAAAACCATGAAGTGGTTTAGCATACGGATACCAGAGTGATTCAAAAGCAAAGACATTCAGAAACATTAAGGCTGCATGTGTCAAAACGTCCCACTGCTCTTCCAAGATGTGCACAACTCATCACTGTTTGAACAGGCATCACTACCAACCACACCACAAACTCAGCACCGAGGCTCAAGGTGTTGGAGATGGCCGCGCTCAGAAAACCACTGTAAAAGGCTCACTAGTGTTGAATTTTCATCACTTGTGTGTGCCTCCTCTCCGAGTGGCTGCCACAGCAGCAGCGCGGAGAAGGTGATGCTCTGGCGAGAGGGTGTGCCGGGGCTGCTGCCAGCCCAGCCAGGTGCCTCAAGCAGTGGCACTGACATCAGCTCCAGGAGCTGTCACTCCCAGCCTCACTGCAGGTCCAGGTGCCAGGAAAAACAGCTTGGGGCCTGTGGAGCTGTACAGACGAGATAGGACCCCAGTGAAAGGAATAAAGAGAGCCAAGCAGAGGAGAAAGGAGGCAGCAGCTCAAAAACGGGACAGAACCGGGGCTAAGCCCTCTGCAGCTGCAGTCCCCAAGACCCTCTCTGAGGTCAGCCCTTATGGCAACAGGTTCCCACCACAGGCAGGCATGGAAAGCCTGTCAGAGACAGAAGCAGGGATGCTTACTATCTTGACATCTGCAGTTTGCCCCAAAAAACAGTCATAGATATGAGATCAACTGTAGACTTTTCAGTTATTGACACATACTGGATTTAGAGATTTATTTTCCATTTCCCACAAACTGTGCCAGAGGTTTTCACATAAGCGCAAAAAAAAGAAAAGTGAAGAAATGCCAGTGAGTGAGGAACACGAAGAGTTTATTCATTGCTCCTGTCAGAATGTGTTTGTGCTTGTGTGGCTAGCACTCCAAAAGAGCTGCAGCATATGTTTCAGGATGGAAAAAAAACCACAAACCAACTCAGGATACCTAAATCCTACCAGAAAAATTGCAAAAACATATGCTGGAATTCTCAAGGTACCCTCCTTCAAGAGCAAAGGAGCCTCACACTGCTTTGTTTTTACCCCTTACTAAGTGAAATAAACATTCCTCCTTAACAAATCCTCCTGACATCCCTTTTTATTTTTGCTAAAGAGGAATATGGACTTGATTTGAACAAGCTCTGCTATTCCAGAAATGTGCTTCATCTGAATGAGGAGAGGAAGAGAAAGGAAGCAAGAAATTTGTGCTGTTTAGTAAACAGGCAGTTTCTAGGTGGATACAATACACTGGTCCCAATTTACGGCCCCCTCCCCCCCCCCCCCGAAATTTGCCTGGGTGGCAGGAGGAGGCAGTGGAAGGGATGAGAACAACTACTGCTTGCAACGGAAAGGTCTGATTGCTTTTCGCGTACCTCAATGTGACAACACCCTGCAAACACTCACAGACAAGAGTAGTAGCTTTCAGTAAAATCATTGTTATGCCGGCATTTCCTTTTAGCAGAAACACCATCCATCTTCATCTCTGGTATTCTTATCTTCCTGAGAGGATAAAGGGAAGAAGAGAGAGGAGAGGAAGAACCTGGCTGACCACCTCCTTCTTGCAGCACCGTCCTCCAAACAGCCAGGTGACAGAATATGCTCTCAGGGAACTTCTAAAGAGCTCTCAATCATCTATGAATGACTCCCAAAAGAAAGCAGTCCTGGATGCCAGGGTGAGAGCAGTTCTCAATAGCACTTTCTTTCCAGCAGTACCTGGTGAGAAGAGCGCTGCTTTTTCTGCACACACTTGGGACTTACGAGTACAATTCAGGGTTTTGCCACTGCAACAGCAGACCACCGTGCTGCGCTTTTAAGTGGCCTCATTTTAAACCATTTAGGACAGGGCAGAATGCAATAATTACACTGACAGCATCTTCAGCAGATACTCCATCCCCATGATTGCCTCATTCTCTCATGCATTTTATCTGGCTGATCTGGCACACCACATACCTTGGAGGACCCAGGGAATGCTCTTCTCCAACACTAGTCAGTGCTGCTGTCGCAATCAGTGGAGGTGATTGCAACATTTTGAACAAACATCTCCTGTTATCCCAACAGCTTTGCATGCTAGGACAGTTTATTATTATTATTATTATTATTATTATTATTATTATTATTATTTAAAGCTGCCCTCCTCTGTTCTAGGATGTCAGCGTGCAAAGTAAGCCCTTGTGGTTTCAAAGAAGTCTTTTAAAGTGTGGGAATAAGCTGATATGGCCACATCTGCTTGAATACATAGACAGTGAGAAGCTGCAGGTCTCAAAGGCCTCTCATTCATCTTAATGAGTTACTAACTTGGCAGCATAGTGGTACTAGTAGCTAACAATTCCAAATGTCAGCTTGGTTAACTATTTCACTGTAGATCAAAGCATGTGGGAAAGGGGAGAGATTATGAAGATTTTTAAGTATCCTCTCTAACATGTATTTTGCAAGTGATTCTTGGGAAAGCAAGACTCTGTCCCAAAATCTAAACTCAAAGGTAAAAGCAGAGCAAAGGAGGGCATCCAGCTTCCAGGGAGCTAAAAGACATGCCCAGCACTCAGAAAATATATTTATATTTACTAATTTTATGTAAAGCACAAAAACTATTTGCTCAAACTGGAAGAATCTGTAGCTGTTTTATCACTACTAACATCCTGAAGGACCACTGCATACTTCGGGCATAAGGATTTAAATACTAACCTAATTTTGAAATTATCAAGGTTCCTTCTTAAGATAAAAGTAAGGATTATACTCAAATATAGCAGGCAGAGAATTCTTTTTTCCATGGTTTTTGAGGATGTTTATATTTCAACCCAGAAAAGCAGTGGGCTTCATGAGAAAAGCAATGAACATAAAAATATGTATGCCTTCTCTTTAGCCATCCCTCATGGGAACAGTTTCTTTTATCATATGCCACAACTGATCAGGGTCTTAGTTATGTGACTGTATTTCCCTCTGAAAGGTGTGCTACTTTATTTCCTGTGAACACAAACCTCTGAGAGGAGCATTTGTATTGAAAAGCCTCAAACTAATGTAACGAACTGATCAAAGCAATAGGATTTTGGAATACCAGGTGCAAAAAACTTCATTAGCATTCCCCTAACTTGAAAGTGACCAAACAATTTCAACCACTGCATAGGGATGTATAGAACTCTTGAATCTGACCTGTAGATTGCTGAACTGTTACCCATAATTTTTTCATTCTTCTTAGCCTACAGAGTCACATGCCTTGAACAAGCTTATGTATTTAACTAAAAAGTGATAGTTGTGTGTTAAATAACTGTAGCAGTCCACAGAAAAGAAACCCAGCATCTTTCCTTAGATAACACTGTTCTGACTTTGAAGACATTAAAAGAAAAAAAGAGAGAGAGAGAGAAAATCAAACCTGGCTTTGCAGCACAGCCCAAACACACCTGCCTTTGGTTTCAGCAGAGAGAAAAGATGTTCAGTACATCAGGGATTGAAGCAAACACCAAAGTGCAGATGCCACCCCCCAAAAGACACAATTGCAAGTACACATTATTGCTGCTAGGAACTCACAACATTCACTATGTTTTTCCTCAGGGAAGTCTGGATTATCCTTCAGCATGAAGATTTTTCAGAAACTGCCGGACTGCTCACAGGTCCTCACTGGCTTTCCTCTTTCAAATAAAGTAAGTTAGAGCTGTAAAAGAAAAGCAAAACAAAGTAAGAAAGGAAAGCAAAGAATAAAAGGAGAAAACCCCACAGAGCTGCTTAGCAAATAAACAATTGATTCCTACATCTCCTTGAAGCAAATACATTTTTAACGAGCTCCCAGGATGGAGATTCCAGTACAGGGTGAGTGTACGTCAAATTCTGATCCAGCATAGGAAAAATCATTTGTTCTTCTTATTACCAACAATTAAAACACAGTTCAGAGGCAAAGAGGCAAATATATAATTAAAATAGTTCTTGGATACTTCTGTTGCCATAACAAGAGGAAGAAAAAACTACTCAGGGTTGTTGTTTTGGAAAGTGTCTGGAAACAAAGCCCATGGTGTGCACAGACATCTACAAAGGAAGATTTTTGTTCTCAATGAACTACTCTAAGGGGACACAATCGCCTATCTATTTCTGTGGTAGTCTGTAATATTGCAGCAGAGGGGTACTGAAACCAAAACTGCATACACACTTGCTGTTCCTCCCTAGGAAGTATTTTTCACATCTCAGACTTGATATCATGTAGTTCTTTTATACTTACTTTTTGACAAAAATTCTTTGGCACCAACTTTTTACCCTATTGTACAATGTATTGGACTATCCTCAGCCTTTTTACTAGGGTCTGGGAATATTGCTGAGTTTCACTTCCATGTGAAATACTTAAAATAGAGTGTGTATTTCCACAGGGCCCAAATTAACCATTTTTCCTTCAGCCAGGTTCCCAGGGTCTACTTGTGCTTCCTGAATTCTTAGTTTGACTTTGTGCCACAGGTTTGTGGCACCTGTCCTATCTCCCTGAAGTCAGGCTCCTCAGACACTTCACATGTAATTTTCAAGATTCCTGCACACAGATCCCATCCTACCAGTGCTATGATGGAATCCATGTCCCTGTACTGAAAATGTGCAGGACTAAAGTCTACACCTGAGGCAGTACAAACTCTCTTTATTTTAAGTGCAGGAAGCAAGGCAATCTAGAAAATGATGAATTTGACCTATCCTAAGCATCTGCTCTAGGACAGAATGAATCACTCTCTAGAAAAGTCTGCCTCTCTCCCTCCATAAAGTGAGTCTAGACACTGAGCTCAGATTAGATGGCTACAAACGAATGCAGATGAATCTCACCCTTTGTGAAGGCAGGAAACAAGTCAGACGGGTAAGAGCAGCTCACAGGTGAAGAGCAGAGAGAAGCAATGCAGTGATAACTACTCAAAAAGGTTTACAGCCCTGAAACAGTCTGGTTTAGTTGAACATACAAAGCAACAACAAAGCTTTCCAAACTCCAAACAAGTATTTGACCAGCTAATCCAGCTTTGGCGTAAGAATCCTCCAGGATTTACTGGCTGAGGCTAAACTCTTCAGAGGACCATCCATGAACCAGTATCCAGCAGGTTGGCACTCTCCAAGGTACACTGGCAACGATGATGATTACCACTAGTCTCTTACATTCATCTTTGTCTTCCCCCTGATGGACTGTAGCAATGGCAGATACCTATTACGGAAGACTTCCAAGCTTCAGAAACCCTGAGCTGGAGGGGCAACTCCTGTACAACAGAGCCACTGCAAGCTCAAGAGCCTTCAGGTACCCAGGCCCTGGCTACACTTCCAGAACTTTGATCACCAGCTTCTCTCCTCTACTAAAATGCTACTCTGCTGCTAATCTGATAGAGAAGCACATCATCAGACACGACCTCACAAAACTTTTAACTTTAGAAAGCAGACCAAAAGTGAAAAACCCCACAAACTTACTGATAAATCAAACCTCAAAATTTTGCTTAACCCAAACCAATTAATTTTCAAGCCATTTATTTTTTCTTTAGAGTTATATAAATCTCAAGATTGGAAAAAAATCAACAAAACAACAAGCTCAAAATACTCAAACCATTTTATTTCTACGTGTTAGCATTTTGTTTCAAAGTGTTAGAATGAAACATTTCAGCATTTTAAAAAATCTGTGGTTTTTCCAGCAATAATTTGGCAATCCGAAAATCTCCTAAAAATTCAATTTTTTAGTCTTCATCTCTTGCCATTCAACATTCAGAGGAACCGGAAAATGGTGTCCAAAGGACTATAAGAAAATGTTTAACATTTCTGCCAAAATTAGACAAATTCTAATTATTTTTCATAAGAGCAAGTAAGTTTACCCCATGTGAGTCCCATACCAGATTTTGCAGTTCCAGCTTGCACAGACTCCTCTGAGCCTCCTTGGAGAGTCAGCTGTATGTAATACTGGGCTGAAACCCACCACACTAAGTCAAAGTCCTTCCACTAACTTCAACAGGTCGGATTAGGATTTTGATCCTGTTCGACTTAAACAGGGCTCCAACTGCTGAAATGCTGCATGCTAACTATGCTTGATCTTGCTATCAGTCTGGAATTTGTCTTTCAGATCCCTGCCAGCACATGGACACAGAAACAAGTCACAAGCAGTATCTGAGCAATACAGCGCAGTGGTGTTCTGTAGCTGTCATCCTCCTCCATGCACTCTTATTTCCTAGGAAAGCTGACATGAAGCAAGGTAGCCTGCTCCTCAGGGAAAAAGGTGAGAGACCTTGTATTTACCACAGGGTGCCTTTGCACCATGCACACAGCCAGTTATTATGGAGAAGATGATGTGCTGTAAATTCACAAGCTAGTTTAATCTGCTACAACTTGCTCACTTGACCTTAGCCGTAGGCACTTCTTTCTGCAAGGAGCAAGGCATGTCTGCCTGCAAATGTTCCCAGACATTTTTGTGCTTAAGATTTAAAGACAGCCAGGCACAAATTTCAAGACCTACAGGGAGATATGCTGCCCGTTGAAGCACAACCCCAACCTGAAAAGCGAAGCACTCATTCCCTAATTGGGACGATCTTTAAGCTATGCAGATCTGATGGGCTGCGATTACATGCTCTTCTTGGAACATGCAAAAGAGTTGTAACTTGGAGGGACCCACCAAGGAAGGCTGGTTTGAAGTACAAGGTCTTAAACTGAAGTTTCAACATGATCAATGAATCATTATCACATACATGGTTACCGATCACATCTTTGCTATAAATGGGAAGTGTTATGCAAGGAAGCTGTTTTTCACAGTCCCACAGCATTGTGGAAATTCAAGTATCACAGCATGGACCTGCCTTTGGGTGCTAAAACGACTCTGAATTGAAAGATTAGAAGTGTAATTGAGAGATGAACAGACCTCAAATCAAAGATCATGGAAGTACTTCTTGTGAGTATTTAGATACTAAAATTGGACCCCAGGGCAATCAGCAATGAGAACCATAGTACAAGCGAGCAACTGCAAATTGGCAAAACTGAAAACCAGAAGCTGGCTCTGTGCAATGATCTGCATTTATTCCAAGAAAAGGTCATGCTCTACATTTTGCTTTGAAGAGCAGCAGTGAGAGATCACTTTTTCTAGTCCTTTCCTGCAAGTTTTTATTTGCCATTCCTTGCTCGCTCGCATGATGTAATTTGGTTTTCCTAATTCACAAATCAGCATAAGCTAATAAAACTGTTTAAGAGATGGCAGTGTTGTTCCCAAGTTGTTTCGTTGTTCGCTATTATCCCACAACTAATCCTTCAACTCAAATAAAACAGTAATTCATTTCCTCCCTTATTCTCTCTCTGCATGAAATAGTTTTAGACAGGTTCAATCCTGCCCCACCGCAAACGGGAAAGGCAGGGTTGTATCTTCCTGGAGTGTGTGTGATTTCAATTACCTAATGTACGTATCATCTATCACGTCAGGAAAAATCTTCTAAATTATTTTCAACAGGTTTAGCTGACTTTACACATACAGAAAAGATTCTAATGGCAGGAAAAAAACCCAAACAAACAAAACCAAAACCACAAACCAACTAAGAATTAACTGGTTTTTTGATTTCAAGTTAATAAAAACTTCTCTATACCAGCCATGCCAAACGTTAACCATCTGGACATCACTCATTTCCTGACATTTTGTTTAGTGTACAAAAGCTGCTCCTGATAGGGATGATTCATCTTTACACTAATTGCTCTGCTAGTGTAAAAAAGACTTAAATGCAACTATGGCTACTTTAAGGCCATAGCCTTAAATATTGGAATATTGTCTTATCACTAAAGAGGCTTCCTTTGCATAAAGCAGACAAGCATCACTCTCATTTTTGTTTGGCATCTACTTCCCATCTGAAGCTTGATTCTCCACATCTTTGTCACACAAACAAGCACTGCCCATGGCTTTGCATATGATCCATACTGAAATGCCAAACTTCACAAGGTGTGAAGTTTGTGAAAGGTGAATAACTGTATCTTGATGTAAGGGAATAGTAAATCAAGTTGTCAGCACTCTGCATATCCAGAAGGTCCTAAACCAGAAAACCAGCATGCAGATGATGGGGCTCAGACAAGGAAGCAATCCATCCTGCCCCACAATTTGTAGTAAGGGGAGGAAGATCTGTTACTTTCTCCAGCTCTGTGAACACATCCACAGGCCGCCCAGCCCAGTACCATCTTTTCCGTGGGAATGTTATTTCCAGTGTGAATGCTTACTCACTGGGAAAGTGAAGTGCTGCAGGATGGGAACATCTGTCTGCAACCAGCAGACCAGACTGGCACATGGGCCTGAAGGGGTAAGGCTGCAGCTCACACCCTCCAGTACAGGAGCCTCTACTGACAATGACCACTGACTGCACAACTGATACTGTTAGTCATCTAGAAATCAGTGCCCCAAGATTTAATCTAAAATGAAAAAAAAAACATTATTCATCATTATTTCATCCACAGCAGGTATTTTTCGCAACTTAATGCTTATCTGAACCACCCTTCATTTCAGCATCAACCTGTGTAAGCAGACTTAGAAAGGACTTTTCAGCCCTACTCACTAGACATTTGTCCTTCCAAACCTGTCATCTGGAAACCATGGAAGCAACTTTGCTCCCAGAGTGGTCCCCACTGCTCTCATTACCCATTCCTTAACCTCAACACCATCAAACAATTAATCAGAGAATAGATGAAAGTTCATCACCATAGGGCAGTTGTAAATATGAAAACACACATGCCAGCTGAAACTCCCACTCTATTTACATGATGCCTAAAAATAATACAAACACAAATCTGACTAGGACATCCAAGTCATCACCTATACACAAATAACAACTACCACAACCATACTTGCTAACTGTACTTTGGTAATACGCAGGTTTTCCAACAAAACTTGAGGTTAAACTGTGCTTAGCCCTGTGTTTCAGTAACTGTGTTTAGTTTCTAAGTTCTACAAGTTCACAAAGAGAGTACAGCGTAAGTTATTAAAAAAGCAAGTAAAGAGGTGAGCAGCGGGTGCAACTCACAATGCCACCAGGTGAAAAGAAAACCAACAGGGGCTTGTCTGGGTTGTTCTGTCTGAGAAGCAACAGTGTAGAACTGGAAAAAGAAAAATACCTCACAAATACCTCCTATCGGATGCTAATGACACATTTTTTAACAAAAATCCATTGCCCCTTTAATACCAATATCCCCTTTTGGCCACTTTCTCGTGGTTATCAAAGCAGGAATAGCGGAAGGGAGGAGAAGGAATTTCAACACAGATTTACATTTCTCTTAGCATGTCAGCTTTCTTCATTCTCACACAGAGGTTTTAAGTAAAAACAACTCTATTGCCTGTGTGCTTGTAAGACAGTCATTCCTATAGGTCTTCTGAGCAGAAGAGATTGGAAAAAGAATGCAAACGGTCCATAATAATTTATTTAGTGCCAGTGACAATGAACAGCTATAAGCAACAAATATAATCACTCTGGATGCCTCTGTTACACAACATAAATATTTCTTTTTTTTCTTTCTATTATGCAAAAAATGCAGCTCAGCCCTGAGCGGAGACAATGAACCTCCTGCGTATTTTAAAGAACTGCAGCAGCCTTGTAGCTTGTTACAGATGAGAACCAGCTCAAGGGCTAGGCCTTTGTTAAACATACAGCTTTCTCACAAATGACTGCCACAGCTCTCCTGCAAACAGACGGTGTTTGAAGGGAAATCCAAACACTTTGAGTCCCAAAGCATAGCAGCACTAAAACCAACAGCTGAGCTTCTGTTTATTTGCAATATTTTAAGAAGTGAAAGACAAAACCACCTGAAGAAGATAGCTCTGTGGGTTGTAGCACTAACAAATACCAGCAAAAAGGCCTGATCTTTGGTGGCAAAATTAATCCCACCAGATGCTCACTGTACCAATTCCCTGGTGCCAGTAAGATATGACCTGGGTCCATGGCCTTTGCCTCGTTGGTCTCAGCCACAGGTTTCCACAGCTATTCATCTGCCTACTTACACAAAGTTTTTGGGGAGCGATTTCCCTGTAGCCTCTACCCGTGCAGCAGGTTGGGTTGAGGAGGACCCGAGTAACAGGAGCCGCCAGGCTGGGACACACATGCAGACACAGGCACAAACAATGCCACCACGTGAGCCTTGCTTCCTTAGGAAGCCAGCCCAGAACCCACCCTTAACCTTCTCCCTGCTTCCAGCACGGCCACGTCTTCTGTGCTGCTGATGCAATGTGAAACACAGGGCTGGAAAACAAAGGCACTATTGACTAACTTTTCTGCAGGATTAAGATGACTACGCTAGCCTACAACAAAGATTTCAATGATTTAAACACTGAGTGCTAAGTAACAGGAACACGGCTTGGCAGTAAATCCAGAGATTACCTGTTGAAACATTAATGGCAAACACCTTTTGATGTGGGCTGCTTTATGTGGTGCAAAAGCCAGCACTGTAATTATGCACTTCCTTTCTATGAATCTAGTATTCAAAAGTAAAGTATTACTCGGGGGTGTGTGCACGCGTATGTGTGTCTATGTGCATGTGCATGCATGTGTGTGTGCTACAGGAAATACTCTACAGCTGAGCCTGTGATTTACCAGTGTAGTAAATCTGCAACAGGGGACCTCAGCCGTTTCATTCATCTGCACCAAGCAGAGGGCTAAAACAACTGCCATGCTTGAGACAAATGCCATTGTGAGTCACAGCAGCCAGAGTGCAAACATGTTTGCTGTTGGGTGAGTCAGACTATCACATCCTGAATTCACAAACCTTCCTATAAATAATGATTTCCGAAATTGTTGCATTTCTTTAATACAATACAATTTTAAGCGTGATGCCTCATCTATGAAGGCTTTCCTGACTACAAAGAAAATGTTTTCCTCCTTTTCCGTTTTGTTCCTGATTACATGTACCTACCTATAGTAGTAGGCTGCCTACAGTGACTGACGTGGTAACTGCGTCAATTAATACTTAGCAAAATGCAAACATGGCTTAAAATGGGTGACAAGTAAAAGATACCCCCCCCAAAAAAAAACAAAGGCAAAAAAAAAAAAAAGAAAAAAAAAAGAAAACGAAAACCAAGGACAGAACTAAACGAGACATAGGACATTTTGCTTACTGTAAATGCTTTCTATATCAGCACTTTTTGATGCTGTAATCGTGACATGCTTTAGCACGGTCAGAATTCACAGAAAAGGAATGCCGTGCTGGTATGGGACACAGACCAACTGAAAAAAGGGGTGAGAAGTGCTAGGAAAGTGATCAGAGAGGCTGTGGCAATGTGCTGTGTGTGGGCAAGGAGGGATGGGGCCTGCTGCCGTGCTTGATAGCATATGTATACACAGCAAAAGCACGGTCCCTGCTCCACGGAGCTATCAGCCTCGATACAGCATATAGCAAATCACTCCTCCCCGCCATGAATGACAACATACCTGGTAACAAAATTAATGCACTGTAATAACTGGCAAAGATTATCCATGACTGCCTTTAATTCAGGAAAGCATCTGAATCAGAAGTCATGTGAGAGCCCTGTGAAATAGGGCTGAACTTAAGGATATGACCAAATTTATTCAGGAGAGTGTTAATAAAGATGCGTGATGTCTCTGTGAGCAAGGAAAAAAAATTGTGATTTTATGTAAGGTTGTGGGGGGATGTCTCCAACTTCATTTTCAGTTTGGAATTTGTTCTCATCTTATACGAAAGAAAATTCAGACACATAAGAATCTTGTTACACTAAATCAAGAAAGTCTTGCTTTCTCCTAATTATTTTGTGGAATATCCACTCAGAAGTTCATTTCTATTACCCTTCTCAGGCAAAATAAAAGGCTTTTTAGAAAAATTTTATTGCTAAAACAATGAAATTCTCCTGGGAACGACTTCGTTATGGAAATGAAGTGACAGCTTCTTTTATCTAGCCAAGCAGCAAGTCTGCATTTATAAAAGGCATTCTGTGCACGAAATACAGTGAGTGGGAGGACATGAAAATGCTATTTTTAATCCAGATTTCAGCATTCCTCCCATACAGATCTCCTGGAATAATAACAGCAACAACAATAATGATAATTAATAATACCAAAAGAGGAGTATCATCTTAAAGGTGAATGGCATGCCAGAAAGGAAATTGTAGTTAAGGACTTGTAAGATTTCGGGACAAATGTAAGGTTCTTTCAATTAAACTGGCATTGTGCCATGAATTTCACAGGAGTTGAGATTTGCCCCTAAATTTTATACTGTAATTTGGGAATATAAAGGGCAATAAATTATCATTATGTGTAACATATGCTGCATCTCTACCATTTGTTTTCTTGCAACAGTTGTTATTGTCAGAAATATCACTAAATGAGAAGTTAACTGTGGAGCTGCTGTTGTCACTAGGTTTGGGTAAGTGACCATGACAGCATTTAGACCCGGGGAAGAAAGCAAACCTTGAGAAAATCCAGGACCAAGAAATGAACAAAGGTAGGATGCAGACTTTGGCCCAAAGCTTAAAAGAAAAAAAAAAGAAAGGCACTGGAAAGATCCTTTTCTGCTTTGCTGACCTTTGGATCTGAACCGCAGCAGCAAAGACACTGAATTAATGTATATACAGCAAGTGTGCACGAAATCCTTCCTTCCTACCAGAAATACACTGGCTCCAGTGAGCCTGGTTTGTAATTATCCTAGGGCAGAAGTTAGCCCTGATTATCCGAAGACTGTTATTCAGTTGTGCTATCACCTACCAGTAGCAATTAGGATGAGCCTTTGCATTTCACACCTAATAAAAATTAACAAGAATGAGCAGGCAGTAACAAAACGCATGGGAGGCACAAGCTTGCCGAGGTGCAACGTGAAATTTGCTGGTGCGATCGCACTTGGAGTAACCCCACCACTGGAAAGCCCCCATTTCACACAAAATTAGAGCAAGCTGGAAAAATCACAGTCTTTCCCTTACACTCCGCAGCTCTAACACAGAAACACGTTTGAGTCTGGCACTGACTCATGTTTCAAACTCAAGAGCACCTCCAAACACACACGCCTGCACAGAGCCCCCTTGCATACACACATGCTGCAGATCCCCTGCCTCACACTGCTGCCAAGGGATACCAATCTTGTCAAAGTGATTTTCCCCCATGGCATTAGTTCAATGCAGTATAGCACGAAACACGCAAGAACCAGAACCCTTGGCATGCTACACCCCAGTAAAATATCAGTCACCTAACTACTCAGGTACACTCTGTTTCTGAAAGCTATTATTTAAGGACTGTTCAGGGCACACTTGGAGGCACTTCCACTCTCTCACTGTACTACAAGACAAATTTTCATGCCATTAACCTTTATTTGCCTTTCATAGAGTAAAATTTAACGCTATTAAAATACAGAGTTCCAATTTGGTATTTTGATCACCTCCATCTGCTTCATGGGAAATATATGGTGGTAAGAGAGAAAAAAAAATACGTAGGACTGGAATAAATTATCTCCATTTTCCTTTTTTGGCCATTGCTTGCTGCAAAACACACTTGCTGCCGGTCACTTGCCTAGTTCACTGCCTGTCAATGCTCACCTGGGCATGTCACCAATGCTTAACCCTCGATAAAATTAAATCGTAATAATACTTTGCTCTCATTTTGAGTTTTACTTATTACAAACACTGTAAAAAAAAAAAAAAATTACCTGCACACTCCATAACACCCCTGCAAGGTAAGTTGAGTATTATTATGCATACATTATGCAAAGGGGAATGTCACTGGAGATGGGACAACTGACCTGCCCAAAGCTATGTAACACAGGTGCTCCTGTTTCCTCATTCTCTCTTTATTCCAGAAGACCAGTTTCAGCCATTCCTGAAATTCAGAGAGAGTTCGGTCCTGCCTTCATTTCTGCATCTTTCTGCTGCTGAGAGAAAGGAGGGATCAGGTCTCTGTACCCAGGGGTACAAGTGGTATGCGGATGGCATGAAGGTGATCCCTGGTTGCATCAGCTTGTGGTCTGGACCAGAATTGACTGGACCTGCGGCACTCCTGTTTCCACCTCCAAGCAAGAGAAGAATTTGCTCTGAGTAACATTATGAGCCCCTTTCACAAAAGACAACAAATTTTTAGTCTCTTGCACCTAGTACTGCAAGGAGGACAGCAGAGGAACTTAGTGGTGTATGGATACTGCACAGTGCTTCTCAAACTCCCCCTCCCTTCTCCTCAACCACAGAAAAGGGTAAGATGGAGCAAATAAAGGTTTTATCCAGGATAAGCAGTGGCAGGACAGGAGCAGCGCCCACTGCCTGCTCTTGCAGGCTGCTGCCACCCCTGCCAAACATCGATGACAGAAAAGGCCACACGGGGCTTGCCTGTAGCTGGTGCTGCTCCCAGTGTGTCAGATGCACCTGAACTTTTTAACCACCTCTTTGAGGTGAAAACCCTCATGTCACAGGCTGGACAAAAGAGTAATATAGTCAGAGATCCTGTTACAACACCAGCTGTTCATCCAGCACCACTGCCAATAGCCACAGCGTAGGTGGGACCCAAATGCGCTTACTACGTCAGAAATCAGAGTTTTCTATCTGTAAAAGATCTGTACCCTTCTGTGCAACAACACGATTAAAGCAGAAACCTTACCTGCTAGCACTGCGGATGTAATTATCCTTGTGAAAAAAAGGGCTTTTAATGGCAAAGCTCATCCCAGTTCACAGACCAAGTAAGCCCTACTTTTTGATCAAAGCAGTTAGATTGGAAAAGCACTTGAACACTTTGATCAGCTCCAGAGCTTAGACAAGGCTTAAGTAGAGGGGTTTATCTCACCTAACCTCTCACTTTTAACCACGTTGGGTTGGGTCAGGGCCAGCTTAGTGTAACCAGATCCTCAGTCCCAGCTGCAAGTTTTGCTTGCCCTGAAGCACCAGTTCAAGCCAAAGCCTCTTTAGCTATCCCACCTAAGAGCCCCATCACCCTTACAGATCAGCAGATGAGCTCCACAGTTTAAGTGGATTAGCTGTGCTGAACAACTCTGCCACATCCAGTTCTTGTGTCAGCAGTGCTCGAGATTCAGTCACAACGATCTTATGTTCAGCAGCTCCAGGAGGTTTTGCTGCAGGGCACAAAGATGGGCTAAGGACAAACCTGAACTGCCTCCAGGCCCTGGGAGAAGCAAAGGCTTGTAGCTTAGGCTCAGTGAGCATCCCAAGAGGACAACTGAGCCAGAAGTGTCAGCAAAGATTTCTCCCTACACACACCCTCTCTGGCACCAGGGTTTGGGGTTGGCTTTTCACTACAGCACACCTCAAGGATGAAAAGTATCAGCTTGACACACCACACACCACCTTGTCATGACTTCTTCCACAAAATCTTCAGCAGCAGCATATAGCAGAGCAGTGCTTAACCAACGCAGTAACAGGATGCCTTCCTGATCCCACCTACCTTAGCCACCTACCTTAGTCTGGGAGAAACACCCTCTACTATGTCTTAGCAGTTACAAAACTCGCTTCCAGCAAACCAAGTCTCTCAGAAAGCTACGGATCGCAATTTCCCAGGTACACCATATCCTTTTCCCAGTCACTCCTCCCAAAGGCGGCAGGCAGAAGTGCCACATAACATAACATAATCAGTGTGAAGTTGTAACAGTGTGGGAGAATGTGGCAATTCATGGAAAATGTCATCGACCAAAAGGCAATTAGCAGCAAGTCTAAATGCAGAAGCAGAAGGGAGTGGTTTCCTAACAAAACAAGCCTTGTTAAAAAAATAAAAGAAACGCAAACCACCCAAAAAACTTGCTTTCCTCAAAAAAGCAGCATTCTCAGGAGACTGAAAGCATGTGGAAAAAAAAAAACAAAAACCCAACCTCTGTGAAGCTTTCTGTAAAGATTATTCTTTACAGACAGATTTGGCAGCCCTTTCCGCTCTGTCTCCTAACGCTATTGAGTATAACTATGTTAAGTCAATAAGCAAAGCTGCTCAAAGTTGGGTTGTTTTTTTTTATTTTGAGGTTTTCTAGGCCAAGAAAGGAAGCTGCGCAATACAAAAATTTTCAGAAGTGGGAGTTGTGCCTGCCTTGCTTCTAATTGTAGTGAAACTGTCAACCTCTGTGTTGTGTTTCAAGATTTTACACTTCAAAATCATTCCCTCTGTGCTTTGAATTCCTATACTTTTAAGCTAACTACTTCAAAAAGTGCTGTTTGAAAAACGGCATCTTCAATCACATTTAATGTTGGGAATAAATCTAAACTTGCAAAGTCTCATTGGGTCCCTGCAAAAATGCAATTTTTTTAGTGTACTTGACAGCCAATCTCTTGGAAATTATTTGTGCAGAAATTTAGTTTAAATTACTTCACATGTAAGAGAAAATGTGTTTTTCCTTATGAGCTAAAAATAATTATGTTCTTTCTACCTTAGATGAAAAAACACCAACAAACAAGCAGCAAACACGACTGAAACCAATTAGTAATCTTACAATCTAAAATCCTATCAATGTATATGCATGTATTAATTGTATTTCAGGATGAGCTCCAGACGCATGTGGCTAAAAAACAAAACGGAACTAGGCTGACTTGCTTTCTCCCTGCCAAGAGAAAGTAGGTCCATATACTACAGTGAGAACAACAGGCACACAGTGCCCTTGGAACGATGTTTTCTGCCTTTGAGCAGAATCACCCCATCAACACCAGAATGGTAAATTCATAGATAAGCTAAATTCCTCTTCAGTGCCGGACCCGATCAAGTAAGGAGACAGATCCATGCCCAACTGCAGGGAACTGAGGGAGGTCAGCGCTTTCCAAGTGCCCCTGCATACATTTGAATTTCAGGGTAATTAGAAGGCTGTGCTCCTTTCATGCTGTCACAAACCCAGGAATATTTACATTGCTTTGGCTTTAATGATTTTAAAACACAGAAGATCATTTCAGGAGAGTAAAGACAGGCTCAGTAAGGCTTGGGTATATTACCCTTTTGTTGCTCAGTGTAGTAAAACCAATCCAGGGTAAATGTTCACTGCTAAATAATTGGGGAGATGGAGAACTGGCATGTTAATAGCTCAGACCATGCAGGCTGAGAGTCAGCTCAGCCAGGAACTATATTCTAGCTAGCAGGACAGTGCCCAGTGCAAGGAAGCCCCAAGACTGACTCTAGTTCCTGAGTAATACTTCCACTGAACAGAAAATTATACTGTACCTTGTGGGGCTGAATAACTTTGAACTACTATCTTGAGGTCTGCCAAAGTTTGAGGTGTTCCAGACGCCAGGTTTCAATTTACACTAATCTATTTTTCATATCCTTCTCCCGGACTCTCATCTCTCTGGTTTAAAGGAGGACAGCACAATACTTAACCCTGGGGAAAAAGCTCCTACCGTTGCTAGTGAATGACTCCCCCTCATAGCATTTGGAGATTGCACTAATCACCTTGCAAGGAAATCCCACCTCACTCTTTGCTCACTGCACAGTGGATGCTTGGCTGGGCCAAGCTGAGGTGCTACAAACAAGCTCCCATGCTGGCATTGGTTATTTCTGCACTTGGGAAGAGGGGTATGTGGCCTTCCCTCTGCAGTCCTCTCATTACCATTTCTCCATGCACGGATGTGATTCCTAACCCATCTCTTTCCAGCCCAACAGAAAAATAAAGCCTTAACCAGACAGGAGCAACGCTGGCAAATTGCCTTCTCCTCCAAACTCCAGCACCAGCTTGGGCAAGAAGTGAGGAAATGCAGCCACGTCACATGGGAAACAGCTGAGTTATCACAAACAACAGCCAGCAACCCTTCTGACAAACCAGAAAGTGCCCAACCCAATTCTAGTTTCCAAGTGGAAAGGCTGCCCTCTGCTTCAACAGCAGACTCCAGCTGAGCTTGATCACCTTCTCAAATATCCCTTGTCTGCCACAGCAGTCCAGCAAACATTGCCATCTAATCATTCTCACAGTATACAAATCTCTTCCTGCCTTAGCACAAGGTTCAGTGCAAACTTTTTGCTAATCTTGCATTCATTTCATTTTTTTCCCCCTTTTCCAAGTCATGTTAGTCATCACTGTTTCCCAGCATGAAAGAGTTAATGGAAGAAAGAACCACCCTAGCATGTGCTTCATGCAAGAATAAGTGGACTGGCCAGATACCAAAGCAGATTGTTAAAGACTGCACTGAGCTCCTGATTTTTTTTCCCTTGACTGCAATAAACCTAAGAATTGAATGTGGACATAAATGTAAACCAAGACCACATCTGCTGATAAAGCAAAGTCTTTGTACTTGCACAACTGCCGTTAAGTGTACACAAAATACTTAGATTTCATGAATTCTCCCACATTCAAAAACTGACCTGCAGTCTGCCAGAGGCAGCCAACATGAACTGCACGCTCAGCAGAATTGCATATTAAAGACAGATTATGCTATAATACAAAATCAGGCTGGTAGGAAAGTGAATCATTTGTGCAACTCTTAAATGCTCAGGGCATTTTGGGCACACTTCACCACACCAGATTAAAACGTGTCTACTGTGGTTCTCATCTGAAAGGCAGCGCTAGGTACAGGTTTGTGTTACTTGCCCCTTTCATCACAGGCTCAAGCAAAACTAGTGCCTTCAGGATTCTGTCAGATTCCACTATTAAACTTTTCTTTTAATTAATTTAGGCTACTCTGCTATTTGAGGATTTTTACATTGCTGCAATTGCATTAATAGCTTGGAGAAGAAAGCATGTGTGTATGCACATACCTTCCCAAAATCTCTAGGGAAACTTCAGCTGCAGATTTTGGCCACCAGCGCTCACACTGCTGCTCAGAAGGTAACTGAATTCTGATACAGAATTCTAATTCTAACTTATTTCTTGCCAAGATGCTCCCTCCTTACATGCATTCATGTCAGACACAAATAGTGTTTTAGCAGAGTTTCCTTCATTAACTATTACCAAGTCATTTGGAGGTTTCTCCATCACGAATCAGGTACAGACTGCTAGGACCTACATAACAGGACTCAGTCTCTACACAGTTTCATTTTGAATGGCATAAACTACATTGGGTCAGCTTATTTCCATGCTGGTTCATGCTCTGCCCTTCTGTGACCTTCCTTGAGGATGATGGGGACCCACCTGTTCCAAACCTCCTCATTTCCTGTTTTAGATTCCTTCCTGTTTCAAGTCTACTGTAACTGACCTGTAGGAATGAAATCCATCCTGGGATGTGGCTAGCAACCCTTTCTACAGGCTGTATTATTATTATGATTTACATGACCATTATGAATATTATTAACAACAGCAAAATATTTTGATCTACACTGCTAGCAAGTTCAATTTTCACATCTATAATAAACAAAATTCTGCATACAAATAGACATTTGCTCTTACATGCTGGGATTGGAGACACAAAAAGAGGAGGTGTATTTCAGATTGCTCCATGGCATCTATACATAATAGCGCACCCTCAAGTTAGGCAGAAGTCAGTTGTAAGCCAGTCTATTTTCAGTTATCCAATACTTCCTAGTTTAGGACTAGTTTATTAAAAAATATAAAAAACCCCCACAAAAATAGCTTATGATAAAAGTTCATACCCAGAATTCAAAGAAATGTGTTGCAAGGTGCACAGAGATTCCATGTATAACCATTAATCAAGAATTCTGGGTGCTTCTGCAGTGAGATGCTTATATTTGTAATTCATGGCGAGGGCCATCTCTTACAGCCAAACAGAAAAAAAACCAACAACAAAAACCAAACCAAACAAAACAAAAAAAAAATTACAAAAAAAACCAAACCCAACAAAACCAGACTGCAACAAAAACGTAAAAAATAAAGTTAGATTTTGAGGTTGAGAGTGGTTTTGCACAGGAATTGCACAGACCCCATCTACTGGCTTTTTGGAAGACTGAGAATTATTAGCAAGGCGAGTTTACCTTGCATCGCAGTTATTTACTGAGCAATGCCTGTGAGCTCAGTGCTTGATAGATACAAGAGACAACCGCCTATCCCAGGTGAGTAACGAAGTAACAAAACAATCCAGACCTGCCAAAACTGTTCAAAGCCTATGACGGTACAAACACAGGTCAGAGGCAAAAATAGTCACCTAAACCATCACAGCAGCTTTCACATTACAACAGAAACATAGCAGAGGAGTTGGAGGAGAAAATAATCCGGCTGGAAAAGAAAGGCCTTGGTTGTGCTGCATGCCTGCTGTGGGACCTGCCTTGCTGCCCTCAGAGCTGACAGATGGGTAACATCCAACAGAACAGATAAATACAGCAGACATGCACCCACAGCAGAGACTTAGGTCAGTGTAGCTGTTGTGCCATCACTGTGGCACACGGGGAGCAAAGTCACGGTAAGTTTTCACTCAAGGTTGCATGCCACTTCATACAGGCTTCAGCCACTGAGGAAGAAAGAGAACTTGAGTTACACTGAAGCAATCAGGATCTTTGATCATGGCAAGTCAAAGAATCCGCTCAGCTATTCTGAAAGTTACCCAAAGCCAGTGCAATCTTCCATTCTTCTAATAGTCTGCAATGCTTTAATAGCAGATGGCAAAAGTGCTGAGATTAAATCCAGTGCTAATAGCAGGTTGGAATACCAGCAGTTTTGCCACTGGAGTACCAAATTGTGACACATTTTTTCCTGACAAATCAGTAAAGTTAATATAACCACACTGCAATGCCAAGGGTATCATGGCCAGAATTTGCCTATTCCTTTCTAACTCCACAGTTGTAGGCAAGCGCTCACAGAAGTGGCCAGCAACAATGCTGATGCTGATCTGTAGTCTTAGGAGACTAAATACATTGAAATCTGTCAATAGTTTTCACCTTAATGTGAAACTTCCACATGCACATAGGCTGTTACTGACATTTGTACTGAAACACATGGTGGTCCACCATGTGGATTAGGGAGAGCCTCAATCCATTTTGACTTGTGACCTACCCTGGATTTCAAATTAGTATCTTTAGAAGACCCTTGGTATTAATTCACCAGTGCATTGTAACAAGAGATGCATAATAGCTACAATTTTTAGCAAACGCTGAAATCATAGAAATTTTATTTGCATATAGAGTCAGAGCTATTTTGAAAACAGACTTTTCAGTTATCTATGATGTCTGGAGGAAGTCACTGTTACAGAAAGAAAATAGTATTTTTCCTCCGTCTGCTACTATGTCCGAGACCAAAGTCGGCTCCTGCATCCAGCACTTCAGCAGATTGGCCTGGGGTGCGAGTGAAGTAATGCATTAAATGTGCAATTTTCAAATAACAGATCAACTTTCTCTTAAAATACTGTCTTTCCTCAAAGCATTTAAAACCAACCATTTGATAAGAAGCTACTGTTGCTGTGGACCCCTTGTGAAAAAGTTGTGAAGGTACAGTACTGCTCTAAGCTGTGTACCGACCAAGGAGAGCACAATGATGTGAAACTGGTATTTGTGTTTTGTCAGAACCAGCACAGGTGTGTCTGCACAAAGCTGTGATAACTGTCACCACCTCAAAGCAATTCAGATCTTTGCTTGTTTGTGCACCAGGCAATCTTCAAAGCTGCCTGAAGATTCTCTCACTTTTTAATGCTAATATCTCAATAACTTCAGCTACAAAAGCTCCTCAAATTCAAATACCATATTCATCAATTTCTAGGAATACACCAGTTTGGATGACACATTATTCCAGTGCTCAGTTTTTTCTGGACATGAAGGCATTCTAGATGTCTTAAAACTCAGACCCTCTTCAGCTCCAACTGGAGCTAGACCAAGTGTCCAGGGCTGGCACCAGACCCAGTGCAGTGCCAGAGCATTTCAGAAACTAATCCAATAGCTGTGGAGGTGCTTTTAAGAACCGTCTACAGAAGGTGCTTCTGCCAACAAGGTTTAATAAGGTTTCTGCTGGTGACTTGAGACGACATATTGAATGTCAACTGGTATGTTTATGGTCTTTAAACACTGAACTTCCTTTCAAACATCTAATACGGCAGATTACTGGTTTAATACTAATGGAAACTGATCAAAGGACCCTAGATTATTTATCTGGCTTACCTTAAAACCTTTTCCTGCTTTAGTTTCCATGCAAAATATATCAAGAGTATTCCTATCAATGGACAGCCTATAAACTAAGCATTTAAGGAGACAGGAAAACTACATTTGAAACTGGGTTGTGGATAAAAATACCAGGAACTCCCCAGACCAACTTAAGGACCAGCTCCTCAGATTTTCACAAGAGCTACTTTGGAAAATAAACCTTAGGGAACCATGCCATAAAAGGACATCTGAAAATGCTGATCCTTATCTACAAAAGGCAGTTTCTTCTCAGTTGCCATCACGGTTCATTTGGCTAGGGACAAAAGTGGCTGGCAAACTAGTGTAAAAAAGGAACAAGTAAATACTGGCATTTTAAGCGCTGTCTCTAGGCTTAATAAACAGCAATGATCAAATCACACCCGGCCAGCTCTCTCTCAATGCCTATTTGAAGCGACAATGGCTGGTAACCACCTGGATCAAGGCTGTCAATCTATTTAAATGCAGAAATTCTTTCATGATTTCAAGGCAGAACAAACATTTCTTTTTGTTTGAACACCTTTTAGAAAACATGAACAGCAACTACAGAGCAGAACATACATGACTATTAACAAAGCCAACAACAATTACTGCTACGTCTAAGAATCAACAAAAAAACCCCACGTACCAGTGTATTCCAAAGGCATTTGCTCACAAAGCAAACTCACTCCATGCAAGCCCAAGCACAGAAACCTGACGGTATCTCACAATTTATGTTCTCTCAGCAGGTTGTACTGGGTCCTCCAGATTCCAGGCTTGCCTTGGAAAGCAATTAAGTTTCTAGCACTTCTGGGAGCGACAAAAGTTCTCACTATGAAAACCTGCATGCTGCACTCTCGCTGAGTCTGCAGCCTGGCAGACTGAAACAAGGCACTGAGAGAAGTGTGAATTTTCCCCACTTAACACATCTGGGAGCATAGTACATAAAGGCCACCTCCTAACTTTGATGCTATTTCCAAATTACGTCTTTGTCCAGCACCCCAACAGCCAGCTGTCTCTGTGACTTGGAGAATGTTTACAAAGCCACATCTCAGCTAGGAGAGAAAAATCCCTTTTCCTCAGCAGCCCATTTGCAGGGAACTCTGTAAGTTCAGCTAGTATGAACTATTCTAATCACTCAGCAAGATGGGAGGACCCTTACTTACATTACACGCTATGTTCAGAAACTGCAATGACACCTGGGTCCTGCTGTGCTACACACTGTACAAACACATTAAGAGACGACACCTGCTCCATGTAGTTTACAACTTGCACAGAATAAGCTGTACCTAAGGGAAGGCAAGGGCAAGAAGCACACGTACAGAAACGAGCAACAGGCGTTTCCCACAACTAGTGTGTGAATGCTGCTTCTGAATTATTATAGTTCAGGAATGCTGTCTGATCAAAAAACAGATCTGTGATATGCCCCTGGCTGAATAAAACAGAGTAACAGCAAATTCAAAACTACTAAACACCCTGGCCCCAGCAGCAGAAACCCCAACCCAGTTCAAAATCAGACTGCCTGGACTAGGCACAACATCTTTACCTCCTCAAGTAAATAAAAATAAAAGCCAAAGCCATTTAACACCACTGTGCTTATTCCAGCTATACTACAGACAGAAGTGATCTTGTGAAGACAAAGCAGGAGTGGTGAGATGGGCAGTCAAACAAGGCAGCCTGCTGTACAGAAGGGTGCACACAGGTGGAACAGTGACAGGCTCTGCAGGAGCTGCCCAGACTTAGAGCAGAGTGGTTTTGTGTGTCAACGTTTGTATTGGCTTTGTGTGCCAAGGTTTTGTTAGCAGGGGGTCTGCAAGGGTGGCTTCTGTGAGAAGCTGCTAGAAGGGAGCGGCTATGTCTAACAAAGCTAATGCCAGCCGGCTCCAAGAGGAACCCACCAGTAGCCAAGGCGGAGCCATCAGCAATGGTGGCTCTGCATTTGGGACAACGGACTTAAGAAGGGGAAAAATCACTGAGCAGCAGCAATTGCCACTGGAGAGGAGTGAGAATATGTGAGAGAAACAGCTCTGCAGACACCAAGGTGAGTGCAGGAAGGAAGGAGCTGGAGCAGAGATTCCTCTGCAGCCTGAGGTATAGACCATGATGAGGCAGGCTGCCCCTCTGCAGCCCATGGAGGCCCACAGTGGAGCAGACAGATGTCCAAAGGCTGTGTCTCCATGGGAAGTGCATGCTGGAGCAGGCTCCTGGCAGGACCTGTGGCCCCGTGGGGAGAGGAGCCCATGCTAGAGCAGGTTTGATGGGAGGACTGGTGACCAACACTGGAGCAGTCTGTTTCTGAAAGGATGCACTGCAGGGAAGGGACCCATGCTGGAGCAGTTCATGAAGCCCGTGGGAAGGGCTGATACTGGAAAAGCTCATGAAGAACTGTCTCCTATGGGAGGGACCTCATGCTGGAGCAGGGAATAATGTGAGGAGTGTTCCCTGAGGTGGAAGGAGCAGCAGAGACATTGTGTGATGAACTGACTGACCACAACTTCCATTCCCCATCTCCCTACTCTGCTGGAAGGGAAAAGGAGAAGTTAAGAATAATGTTAAGCCTGGGAAGAACAGAGGAGTGGGGGAAGGTGTTTTTAAGTTTTGGGTTGTGTTTCATTATCCTACTCTGATTTGACTGGAAATAAATCGTTTTCCCCAACTGGAGTCTGTTTTGCTTGTGATCCCTCCTTGTCCTTATCTCAACCCCTGGGCCTTTCATTATATTTTCTCTCCCCTGTCCACTTGAGGAAGCCAGTGATAGAGCAGCTTTAGTGGGCACCTGGTGTCCAGCCTCGGTCAGCACACTACACCAAGTAAATACAGAAGGGCAACAACTTCCAGGCAGGGTGATGAGCCACCTCCTGATCACTGCAAGACAACCTCTCCTAAGACTGCACACAAAAGCAGTTTACTAAGGGGTTGGTCCTACATGGGGAGTTTACAAGTTGTTAACTCTGTGGCAAACAAACTTGCCAAGACCAACATTTCTCATGTTAACTTATTTCTATGCCTTAGACTCTGCATATTTGGTTTTCAGAGCTGCTGAATCCTGGTAACTCCAAACAAAACTAACTGGAGAGATGCATACTCAGCACCCTGGGAAGTGTCCAACAGATGTTCCTGTATTTTTTTACTGGTCAGTGTACCTGTTTCCTCTGTTACACAGTAAGACACCTAACTCCTTGTACACTGTGCAAATAAGAGATATAGATAATTTCAAATAGTGTCATTTTCAAAAGGCCTTTTAAGCCTAGTCATGAGAGTTAACCCAGCTCTATTTCCTTGCTGACAACATCTGTGGTTTCATAGCCACATTTTTTTGTATCTCTCACTCACCTGTTGCTATGCAAAGACTTATACGTAAATGATTTATCAGGGAGACCTGCAAAAAATGACCAACCACAATTTTCTATCAGATTCAGATGAACATTTTGCCTCTTCTCTTCTTCAGTTAAAGTTACAGTTATTTTTAAGAACCAGAGCTAAGCAATTCTGGAGATAGAACTATGCTTAAAGAAGCATATTGGCAGACGCTTTAATGTCCGTCCTTTAAGCCCTCTTTAAAAGGCTTAACATCTCTGAATGGAAAGTACTGAGCAACTGCGAACTTAGTCACAAAAAGTTCATTACACAGAAACATATACAGACAGGTAAAAAATGCTAAGTCAAGAACTAGAAGACAAGGAAATACCAGAAAAATGGCCAAATTTGCAACATTTCATCTTTCTTGATTTCATGATCTCATAGGGGCTTTTTCCACATGAAACAGTGCCATTCATGGTATAGTAGAGCTGATGTTACTGAATAAGCGATACTCAGTAGCTTGCTTCATTCTCACTGTTAAAAACGATCCTAAACCCTAGGCTTTAAAGACAGAACAAGCTATTTCCTTAGAGGTTATTTTCTGGCTGCCACCGTATTACCTAACTGCCTGAAGTACTAAAATTAGTGCATGTTCACAACACCCCTGTGTGAAAAGGTTTTTTCCCCATCACACAGACAGAACTGAGACTCAGAGAGACTTGAGGTTGTGGACAAAGGTCACTTCCAAACCCAGCGATGCTGCTTGATGAGGTTTTCCTCCCACACACGTGCTTGGCACCAGCTGCCCCTCTTCCTCCTGACTGTCTCCCTTCAGAAGTGCTAGCAGTCTGGTGTAAAAGTGTTTTGTAATCCGTTATGGTGAAAATAAACCAGAGCGACTACAAACTCCTTTTTATGGTCTTTAATGCCTCCAACCAGCTGAGGAGCACTCACTGCACCCCAGAGCAGACCAGACCAAAGACAGTCATCTCCAAGTGGAGGTGCAGTGAGCATGTGGAAGTTTGTGCTGATGCAGGCAGACCTAAAGGAGGACATCTGCACATAGCTATAGGTCAAAATCATTACCAGGACTGAAACTTTTAAATGCAAACAAATGGCTCTATTCCACTGGAGGCACCGAGATAACTGCAAGTGGAAACAGAGGACGGGACCTTATGTGAACCAAAACTGCAGGGTTAAGACACGCAACTTGCATTTAACAGACTTGTGCTGACTGCACAGGGACAGCAAGAACAAGAGGTACAAACATGCAGAAAAAGAGGCATTCACACCAGGTACTAGTGCCAGCAAGTCACTTGTTGCATCCTCTTGTTGGAGATTGCTTCTCCACCACTGAACTGCTTGAACAAACTGCCTGAATGCTGCTCGTCACGAATATCGAACAGTGCGAAGTTAGACACTCGAACAGACTTAGCAGCAGTTTAATTAAACTGTGTGGTTTCACACCAGGATTTTCATACTGATGCAGAGGTACAGCACTTGCACAATTTAGTTTGCTATCTCACTACGGCTATGAGGCTGCACTGTAACAAACAACCAGAGGTGAAATGGTCTTGTATTTTCACACCAGACAGAACAAGGAGCATTCCTACAGCCTCAGGAATCACAAACTCCATCCCAGTGTACAGAACAGATTTCCCTCTGACCTCCTCTCCTGTGGCTTCAGACCTGTTGCTTCCCTTATCAGACTGTTTACCCCAGTTTCCCCCGGGTCCTCATCTTAATCTCAATACAACCCCTGACAGTCGCACCGGCTCCAAAATGTTGTGCCCACACGTGGTGCTTGCAGACATAACCACCCCCTTCATCTTTTTGTTCAGACAGTCTCATGCTCCCCAACAATTCTCCTGAACACATCTCCCATAGCTTGTGTTCCCTCTTCATCCCTTCCTTCTCTTTTGAACCTGTTTGGACAACCATCGGCTTTGCTGAAAATAGGGGAGGACAACCTCCTTCCTCTTGCTTCCTATGCCTAAGAACACAGCGCTCCTTGGTAGACAGATGTAGCAATATCAAAACAAGTCCTACATCTTTAAACTATAGTATTCTCAGTGCAGCACTACCTAAAAAGCTCCTGCTGTGTATGTATAAAATGAGACATTTCAGAGTTTATAAACTGACTGATTATGGACATGTTTTCCTGCAAATTACATGGTAGATCCCTGATACTGGGGCAACTCTACAGTCAAATTTCAAATATCCACCCCCAAATGTGAAGCTGCTACACAGCTACTCAACGAAACAGCTGTCCTATTTTTTAAGAAGGTACATAAATGCAATGGTTTGTATCTTGTTCTCAAGACAACCTGAATCATTCATGCTGAAATATAAAAAGGAAGAAAAATCAACATGAAACTGCCACTGAGTTTGGAAAAATGTCACTTTAAAAGGTTATCCTGGAAAAATACTAAATGTTGTGCAATTCTGATTGTAAGCAGTTCAATCAGCTCTTCTTACATTACTTGCTATTTCCTACAGCTATTACTGAGAAAGTCCTTAAACAAATCCATGATGTAAAATAAAAATGAAAGATTATAGGTTCCAGTGATGTCCGGACATATCTCAACAGGAGAAATACAGACTGTAATAAAGATAATGCCTACTAAAGAGATAGTAGATGGTGAACGCAGAAGACAAGACATCTTTGTATGCACAGGGTTTTTGATTCAGATATGCAGAAGACAGGAAATCCCAGTGTCACAGTCACAGCCTACTTACAAAAATTAGGAGAAAGTGTTGATTGGTTTCTATAGACACAAGCATTGATATTCACACTTGAATCAAACAATTGTTCTTATGACTGGAAGCAAGGATGAACTATGACATTGTAGTTCAGTAGATACAGAAAGGCAGCAAGAAAATCCTGTTGATACGTAACGTTCACCATCTAAGAATCAGATGATTCAGCTATAAGAAAGCAAATAAAATTACTTTAAAACAAACACTTAGTTCTTGCTTCATAAAAATATGTAACTTTTCAGGAGATGACTCAAATGTGAAAGTCTGTGGTCTTTGCTCTGGCAGCTGGGTGGGCTGTATTCTGATCCACTATGCAAATGATTCAAGTGTTTTTCATTTTCTACGTGCCAGTTGCACTCCTGAACCCTCTGCAGAGGGGACCATCACGGCTGCTGAGCCTCAGAAGAAAAGAACAACTGGGTATGAAACATTTTTTCCCCCAAGGTGACTACCACCCAGGTTTACAGCATGACAGAGAAAGGATTGTAAAGTCACTTTCTCCTCAGGTAGCACTCCTGAAACAGGCAAAAAGTCTGACTTTGTAATTTTATTGAAAGAGAGGTGGGAAGGCAAATTCTCCCATGGAACATTCCAAATTTATGCTTTGCAGAGCATCTTTTCAAGACTGATGCTAGACCGCCCAGATTATAGAAAATATACAAGCAGAGGAAAGAAGAAAATGCAAAATAGGTCGCACTTAAATGGGATCTTTCTGTTTGTTGGATGGGACCTTCCTACCAGGGACAAACTTCACTTGAGGACATTGGTGCTTACTACTCCCTCTCCTCCCCACATTCTTGTGTCGGCAAGAATGACTTAAAGAACAGAAAACTCTTAAAAGAGCAGCAGGCAGGCAGCCTCCAAATGCAGGGGTGGAGAAGAGCTACAGAGGGGCTGATCCCTCAGGTCCTCCACTGGAAACCATGGAGCTGGGAATAGGTCTTCGAGGGGTCCTAAAGAATTGCTGGGACTTTCTGAAAGCCTTTTAAGATTAAAGTCACAGATCTGAGCCCCATCATACTGTATCTCAGAAACTTTGTTTAGTTCAGGTGTCCTCAAACATCACAAACCCCATCTACTTCTAGCAGGAAATATAGAAATATCTGACCTTTACTACCCATAATAGATGACACCTACACTGGTAGGGTATGAAGCATTGCTGCCATAGCTTTGTAACCATGATGAGAGGTGTAGCAAAAAGGTGACTTACGGACATGGGACAGGTACTCAGGGACTTGGGACTTAGGGATATGGCTTAGTGGTGGACTTGGCAGTGCTAGGTTGATGGCTGGACTTGATAATCTTGAAGGTCTTTTCCAACCTAAATGATTCTATGATTCTAGATCAGGGGTAAGAACAATGAAACCATAAAGGAGAGCAGAGCACTCAGAAGCTGGGCTCAGAGCTCAGTGAAGAACGGCTCCCCACACAACTGAAGCCTCTGCCTGCCAAAGAAACTTAATTTTCAAGTGGCTGAACTCCATGGCAGAAGCTTGCTTAAAAATGAAGACACATGCAGTACCATGCGAGCTTTCAAACGGTGCTACCCACATAGCTCTCGCTCCTCGCAGGTTCTCTACAAGTCCATTTGAATCCATTTTGGCTTTCTCGGCTGAGCAGCAGTCTTCAGCACGAACATTTGAACT
>JBCJKH010039138.1:0-15612 GCA_039877255.1 Loriculus beryllinus
GGGGCAGGATCACCTCCTTGGACCTGCTGGTCACGCTCCTTTTGATGCAGCCCAGGACACAGTTGGCTTTCTGGGCTATATGCACACACTGCTAGCTCATGTTCATTTTCTCATCTACCAAGACCCCCAAATCCTTCTGCACAGGGCTGCTCTGAATCTCTTCTCTGCCCAACCTGTAACTGTACTTGCGATTGTCCCAACCTAGGCGTAGGACCTTGCACTTGGCTTCGTTAAACTTCTTATTAAACAAACATAGGCATTTATTTAATAAAGAGAAAGAAAAAAGGAAATAAGATTTATTATTATTATTATTATTATTATTAATTTACTGAAAGGAATGGATCTCACCTAAATCAGTACCAATCCCCAAGACAAGAAATAATTTTTTCAGAAAGACAAGCAGAAAGAACTTCAAACTGCTAGGTACAAATAAATGCATTCCTGGACTTAATTGTGATGGAAGACAACTTGTAACTTTATTAATTTTTCACTTTTTCCCTTTACATAATCCCATAGGAAGCACTTAGATGTCAAAACTCAAGCTAAGTGCCCCCAAAAACTACAGGTTCTCAGGCTGTTATTCAGGTGATACTGTAATTTTTCAACAATTCTGAGAACAAATCCCTGGTTATACAACCCAATCAACTATTTCAAAGATGCTGCCAGGCTAAGGTGTCTCCACCACTGCACTGCCTTTTACAAATGTTTTAAAATTCAGAAGGTAGGAGATCCTTCATCTACTGAGCATACTAAAGCACAAAAAAAATACATATCCTCCCAGAATTTCATAGTGTCCAAACTAGCAATCAAATACTTCAATTAGTGTCTCTCTTCAAACAGTCTAACACTTGATGAAAACAAAAATATTGCTTCACTTTCATGTCATCAGAAGCAGCAGCAAGTAATCCTTGCTTATGTGCCTAAATCACACAATAGAAATGGGTGGAACAGGTATTCACCAGTAAAGGTTGAGAGCATCTGTCTTCAGAAAAACAGCCAAAGTCTACATAAAGAAATTAAAGTGATACAGGGAGCCATGGTTACACATTTAAGTAACAGCTTTGGGGCTTTTTCTTCCTCTTTTATAAACTAACATGCTTCCAGCATTCCCAGTGGTTTTGAGGAATATAATTGTATGCTATTACTTAAGAACTATGTGATTACTGTGCCACTGTCTTCTGCATAACTCAGTCTGTAATAAGAGTGATAAGAATAGCATTTATTATTTTTGAAACGTTTTTTGCAATGCATCCACACTGATGTGGTTTTAAACATCTGAATAAACTCAGGATGCTTCACATAGAGGTTTTTTCTTCTTATAGTACCACACACCACTCAAACTCCCCTCTATGCAAAGACACTGCCTGAAAGTTAATCTGACTGGGTCACTTAGCTCTTGAGCAAAACTTGCAAAGACTGAGGAAAAGCATCCTACCATGTCTCTATAAGCAAAATGTGTTTTATGAAAGTAAGGACACAGAAGAAAAGGCATGCCAAGAATGGAATATGCAATAAGAACTAGAAAAGTCAAACCATTCAGTCCCAGCTATTAAAGGCAAGTAAGCTACATCCCTTTTATAAATGTATCAAATGCTATGTAAAATCTGATTTCTAAATTCTGGGAAAAAAAGAGCAAATAAATGCATGAACAGAGAATTTACAGTTTAACACTTCAGTCTTCTTCAGGCCTACCTAAAGCACTCCAAACTTTTCTGGAAAACAAGCTTATTAATATTTTATTTGATAATAGCTGTAGATTATTTTCTGAATTCAAATACACTGTCAGTATATTGAAAAAAAAACCAACCAAACAAACAAAACAAAAAAAATCCAGCCCTTTAACAGTGAAAGGCTACCCTGGCCCCAAACACCAAAGTTTCAGGGCTTCACACATGTCAGCACATCCAAACCTATAAATAAAAAGCCACTCACTACAAGGACATAGCCCAAGTAGTACAAGAAAGTACTGGTTTTATACTATGCACATTTATGGAGAGGAAGCTAGAGAGAAAATTCCCATCAAGAGTTTGCCCCAAGAGCTTCAGAAACCTGGGCTTAAGCCAAGCCTCTCTTCTGTTTATATATTCTACTTATGTAATGTAGCAAGTGAAAAGGAATACAGCTTTTTCAGAAATGCATCAACACATTTGAAGGCAAACATTTCCCTTCAAACAGTTGCAACATGCTGTTAAAAACAAAAATATAGATTAACACATGGCTCTCCCGAAAATGTACTGTGAAGAAAAGGGCTGCTGTTGTTATGAGATTGAGACATGGACTGCTCTATGCTGCTGTTTATACCAAAGAAAAAGAGAATAAAAATCCCATTCTACATTTAATTTCATATTGAATACTGTCCATGAAAACTCTGACAAAAGCACATTAATGCTTGAAAGCAAACACTACTTCTTCCCTGAGCTCTCCTCTGAACACAAGAATTACTAGAGACGTAAGCATGTAACAAGCATGTGCTACCTATACATACAACTCACAGCTCATGCTTGTACAGGCCACACACGATATACAAACACTAACATGTTACAGTTACCAAACAAAGTTTTTTCCAGTACATAATTTTGTTTTACAGCAGTTTGGATCAATATTAGGACAAACCAAACAAGCTAACTTTCTGGATTTGCAAACTATTTATTTTGCATCACAGCATGTTTTCATTAGACTGTAACTTTTAAAAAAGAAATAAACGTCTTGCTGGGGGAGCCAAGCTAAAAGTCATTCTTCCAAACCACATACAGTTCCACTACCATGCCCTTACCCCTTTCACATCTGCTACTGAGTTGGTCACTGGCACGTATGGCAACACATACTACCAATTCATGGCAGTTTCATTCATCAAATTTCCTTCATATTTCTCCTTTATTGATACCATGATACAGATGTTCACATGGACCCCTGTGAACTCTGTTCAACAAAAGCAAATAAGCAACAGCTCTAAAGGACAATTACATACAATGTCTACTACACATGTGAGACAGTACTCTGCTCCCTATAGCTGGGATAGATACAAGTACGCGTCAGCGCATATGTCTCCACATACCTGGAGGCACAAATACCCTCATGTGCAGGAGTAGTTGAGAGCTTAGGTTCATGTTATCACATGCTTGCACACAGGTATAGCACCTGCTGTTTTGTGGGTCAAGAACAAGTGACTACTTGTCTGACTCTTTGCTGTTACAACACAACTATCTTCAGCAGGCAAACGGGGACACAAAAGGGCATGTGGAGGCGGTACGCTAAAGATCTTAGGAATACGCTAATATATTCTCCTAGTGCAGGCTTTTACTGTTCTAGCAAGTGGCACTATTTAAAGAGTGGATTAGGTTCAAACCCTTGACACAAATAGGGACAAGAAAACAGATATAACATTCTGCAGGGGTCTGCCTCCTTAGGTGAGATGCAAGTGTGCCTTTTTTCATGTTGGAAAGAGGATGTGAGGGTAAATGCAGACTGGATATACCTTCCCTCACCACTCTTGCCTGCCCAGTTGTCAGGCCTGCCCCCTCTGCAGATTTATGTAATGATGTTGTCCCCCACTGTAGTGCCTGTGAAGACAGGGTTTTCTCTCCACAGCTGTCTTGGAAGACTGCAATGCATACAGAGCCAGAACTTATCTGACTGTAAGGATACAAGAGTGGATGTCAACCCCAGTATTGAACAAGTGTCATTTGTGAAAGGCAGCACACTACCTGGGGTAACTGCAGAACAGAAGTGTTCCTATTAATACGTCTCATCTACAGGTGACATGGTCAGAGGTATATCAGTCTTAATGTGGTTACATTACCAACTTCTATCCCCTCCATGCCAGGTGGGCTCGCATTCAGATGGCAAGAACAGATATCCACCCCAACACACGTATGTATTCCCCCTGCTACCGATGCCAAGGTGGGCTGTCTACCACCTCAAACCTCAATGATCAGGGAAGGGTGGCACAGAGACGCACATTCCCCAGAGGGAGGAGACAGGTGCGAGCAAGAATTTTCCACACACACACGCACATTCCCCCAGTGTGCCTTGGGAGAGCCACCTCTGCCTCACCAAACGCGGGGGGGATGGAGGAATCCAGCCATATGGGAGCAAACACCTACCTCACACACCAAGGCGGGGGGGGGGAATAAAGAAAGCATAGGGCTCACAGAGAGCTGAGAGTGGGCTCGGTTTCCGTGTAGGGACGTGCCGTGGGGAAGACGAATGCCTCATGACACGGGTCGAATGGAAGGGTGTGGAGTGGGGAAGCGGGTCTCTCACAGGGAGACAGAAGACACTAGGATGAAGGGGGGGGGGGGAGGGAGAAAGCGATTAAACCCACCTTCCCCTGCCGTCCCGCCTCGCAAGCAGATGCCGGCCGGGCCCCCCCCCCGCCTCCGAGCCCCCAGATCCTCCCCTGGCCTCACCTGCCCGCACCGTATCGGAGAGATCGTGGCTGAGGGCGGGGGTGCTGCGCGGGAATTCCTTCAGCTTCCTGCCGCTCAAGTTGAGCCCCCCGGAGTGCGCCGCCTCCTCCAGCGCCCGCTCCAGACCGCGGTTCAGCGGCGCCTGCAAGCCCAGCGACCCGCCGCCGCCCACCCCGGCCGTTGCCGCCGCCAGAGCCGTGGCGGGGAAGGGCTGCGACTCGCCTCCCAGCGTCGCCATCTTTCCCCTCGCCCGCCTCGCCGCTGGGGGTACCCGAGAGGGCCGTCGGACCTGCCTGCCTCCCTCCCTTCTCTTCCTCCTCCTCCTCCTCCACCTCCTCCTCCCGCTGGCTGTACTGGCGGCACCACCGCCGTGACGGGGAGGGGAAGCAGCGGCGCAGGCAGGAGGCGGAGGCGAACTGCCTGAAAGAGGCGCGCCCACTGCGCATGCTCTGACTCACAACGCCTTCTTTCCTCCCCCCCCTCCATTTCACCGACACCGCTCCCGCGGGCGGCCCGGGGGTCGGGTACTGCGGCGCCACCTAGCGGCTGTGCGCAGCGCACCCCCGGCCTCGCCCTGCCTCAGGTGCAAATGCCCATGCCCATGCCCATGCCCTGGCACTCCCTGGTTTCTTAGAATCGTAGAATTACCTAACTTGGAAAAGACCTTTAAGATCATCAAGTCCAACCGTTACCTCAGGACTGCCAAGGCCACCACTAAACCATGTCACTAAAGGCCTCATCTACACGGTTTTTGAATACTTCCAGGGACAGTGATTCCACCACTGCCCTAGGAAGCCTGTTCCAATGCCTGAGCACCCTTTCAGTGAAGAAATATTTCCAATCTAAACTCCACTAGGGCAGCTTGAGGCCGATACCTCTTGTCCATTATTTGTTACTTGGGAGAAGAGACTAGCTATCTCCTCATTCAATCCACCTTTCAGGCCTTTCAGAGAGCGGTAAGTTGCCAACTGAGCTTTCTCCAGACTAAACAACCCCAGTTCACTCAGCTGTTCCTCATCATACTTGGGCTTCAGACCCTTCACCAACTTGTTTGCTCTTCTCTGGACCTGCTCCAGTGACTCAATGTCCTTCTTGCAGTGAGGGGCCCAGAACTGAACACAGGATTCGAGGTGCAGCCTCACCAGTGCCAAGTACAGGGGAACGATCACTGCCCTAGCCCCACTGGCCACCCTATTTCTTGTGACAACATTCCCCACAGCGTTCCCTTTTAAAGCCTAGCCCAGGAGGTCTGCCCACCACCTACTTTGGCCCCTTCTCCTGAAATCCCCCACAGCTGCTCACCACACTAACTGTGCTGGCAGTTTGTGGTTAGGTGGTGTGAAACCACCATGCACATGTGCAGGCAAGTATGCATGTGCTCGGGCAGCAGGCCTCGTTTGAAAATTACAAGCTGCAGTGGCTGTTGCCACTGAGCTGGGCCCTGGGGAGCATCTGCCCTGCAGAAGGCCTTTCTGTGACTCATTTCTCACACACGGGCTGGCTTACACATGTGCATGGCCCTTGGGGACAGTCTGCCAAAGACAGATCCTCAGAGGTGTGATGTGTAGCAGAAAACCAGGCACAGGATGATGATCAGTTTTCAATAGAATAACATTTCTGTGTGGGTGTGGGTGAGGGTGTTGGTTTTGGTTTATTCTCCCCCTCTCTTCCCCAGTTTTGCAAAGCCGAGCCCAGGGAGGGGAGAGGAGTGAGGCCTCATGCTTCCACAGGGTTTACAGAGCTCGAAGCTAAAAAAGGCCTTGTACGTCATTACCCATGACCTGTATTTTACAGGCCATTACATTTCACTCAGTTACCCTGTGCTGTGATCAGTGGCTGACATTAAACCAAAGGCTTCCCGGCTCCAGGAAGTTCAGCCACTGAGTGCTACAAGGACAAGGAAGACAGAATTGCCATAAGGAAATAATTCTCAGTTTTTGAAAAGCAGGAGAGATCATAGCGAATTTAACAGTCACAACAACAAACAGCACTGGTTCAAAGGGAAAAAGGGTGTTAGAGGTAGGTCTTTTCACATAACAGTATCATAGTATTCATTAAAAACTTGTCTTTATGATTACAATATGCTCTCAGTAGAGGTACCTAAAATATAGGCCCTGAGCTTAAACTTCTGTCCAAACTCCCCTCACATCTACAACTGCTAGTTATTCACGTTTGATGTGGAGCTCTTGGGTTTTGCAATGACAAATTCAGTGGCCTACTAGTTCAAGAAAAAGTGGGGTGCACCAGACAGCAATTCTTGACACCATTCTTTGGAACAGCCCCTGGCTGAATAGGAAATCATCAGTTACCACAACAACAGTGGTGCCACAATGTCAGGTTACTTTTGACAAAGCTTTTTGATGGATTATGAAGATAGTAATCCCCACAAATTTCCACTAATCACAGCACGTTTTGGATTCGTTAAAAGGCTTAATTCCAGCTTGCATGAAATCTTTGTGTTGCTACTGGAAAGCATAAAGAAACAGATGAATAGCTACATCTCAGCAATTTAAAGAAAAGTGTTGACAAGAAGTAGTTTAAGATGAGTAAATTGTGAATAAGAGCAACTGCTAGGCTTTCCCTATAATGGATTAATTTTTTTATGTAAGTTTAATGAAACAGGTACAACATTCTTTTACACTTATCGAAGTCTGATATATCATAGGTTTTATAACTTAGTAAATGACTTTGCACAGGAGATTTCCTGCATATTAAATTATCCAACATCATGGAACTCTATTTTTGAAACTAGCAATGTAGAACTAAACACCGTATCTGCAGAACTCATCTTCCACAATCAGCTCTTTACAGTCAGGTAACAGGCCTATCATTGGTGATGTTCGGGAAGTTTTCTACCAGGAACACCATGTTCCGTTCTCCCCAACTTCTGGTAAGAAAAATGTTATTTCTAGTGCTGATTTTGATGAAAGCAAAGAGGTTTTTTTTGCTCTTCATTGTCTTTACACCATACTACTAATCCTGGGATTTGATTCACAGCATCTTGTGTAAGGGGGGCTAGCAGCAGTACCTTTCTCAATCTCATTGAAGGACAACTTGCCCTCCTTTGCAGGAGGCACTTGAGGTGCCAAGAAGCCATCAGGCCACCCTGCTTGCAGGCAGGCACAGCTTGCCCAACTCAGCTGTCCCATCGGGTTAGCACGAAGGGCCCATGGCTGGCAGAGGCAGATAAGTCAGCCCAGCATTCCCACTTAAGACACCAACATCAGGGCAACTAGGATATAGAGAGGCTGCAGCTACACTTGTATGTGGTCTAGCAGGGGTTAAAGTTGTAGATTTCCCCTTATAGCAATGCATGGCCACACACCAATAAATCAGTTTGTTTTAAACTTCTTTTTTATCTAAGCAGCTGAGGCATGACCCATGCTTATCAGATACTGTGTAGAAAGCCCTGGAAGTAGCACTCTGAAGGCTGCTAACATTATCAAGGTTGTGGGAAAAAAAAAAAAAAGGAAGCACTGAAGCTGTATTGCCTTGAGTTTCTCTGCCTGAGTGCTGTGCCAGATCTAGCTCCGTTCCTATAGATACAAAGGACAACAAATTGGAAGCACTACAGAAAAAGATCAATCACAGCAGCACCAGTTTCCTACCCATGCAGATGTATATAAAAGATCACGCTGTTGACTTTGGTCAGATCACAATGTGCACACAGCCTGGCACAGCAGCTAAACTGAGCTAGTGGTAAACTGTCATTGCAAGCAGCCCTTCTATTCCTTGCCCCCAGCTTGATCCTTGATCCCCCCTAGTTCCTATGTGATGGTATTTACATTTGTCTGACTCCTCAATGAGACCTAGAGGAGTTTAAAAAGTAAGTCTGGAAGGAAAAGAAGACAGTGAACGCTCTTCAGTGAGAAGACACAAGTGTAGCAGACGAGAGAAGGAATGCAGAAGGAAGACTTACGGGTGCAGCACAAGGAAAAGACTGCAGGGGTGAACATTCTGCAAACTGGGTCACACATAGTGGCTGTGACTAGAAAAATCTTATCAGAGATGTACAGAAAGTACCATACCTGAGGAAGACCATGAGCCTTAGAGTGTCAGATTGAATTTTGCAGAAAAGAGGTAAACAACAAGGCCCACATAGCTTGTGAATATCAGAGCTAGGTGAGGATTTATGTGCAGGGAGCCAGTGCCTCACGAGCTAGCATATGACCTCAGTGTGGAGTACCTCTCCTGTACTGGACATGGGACTTTCACAGTGTGGAGTGGGAGAGCATCACTTTACTTCAACATACAGACACATGTACCTTATGCTCCATCTAAGACAGTCCTGAAGAGGCAATAGCATGGAGTAGCTGATACACAGTCAGGGTACACCAAAGTAAGTGGACAAGCTATCTGGTGCAAAGAAAGAATCAACACACAAATACTAAGTCTAATGCCAAACAGAAAGTGGGCATCACTCAACTTGTAAGGCTGTGACCATTTGGTGCTACACAAAACAATAGAAAAAAAAACAGAATAGAAAAACAGAAAGGACACATTGTACACCCCTGGTAGCATGACCATAACACCATCAGGACGAGGGAAAATACTATATGAATCCCAAGAGAAAAAGCATGTAGACTGAAGCTTCATGTGGCACAGAAGATGCTCCTTTCAATTCTAGCACAGACTTCTGAACATGCTCACAGCATGCCTCAGACAAGCAGGTCATAGCAGACACACCAGTAGAATGAGTAGCCTATGCAGAGCAGACAATGCACTGCAGTTTCCTTGCAGCAAAGCTGGTGAACAGACTTAGAAGAGTGGGGAAGCTATATCAGGAAATAGCTCAGAAAAATCCACTTGTATAGCACCTGACTCACAGACAACCAAGGAGGGGGGAAAAAAAAAGGAGGAAAGAGGAAGAGAGCAATTAATTGATAGGAGGCAGGAGCTGAGGGAAGCTTATCTGTAAAGCAGAAGCTCAGATGGTAGGTAAGCAGCATGATCGCTGCTCAGAAAACATACAAGGTTCATTCTCTTATAGATACAAACAAGTTCATTACATAAAGGGACACAATTATTTAATTGCTATGGGTAAAGAAGCACTTCTTGGTCGTGGTGACTGATCATGGCAAGCATTAAGAGCTCAGGAAATCTCCCTTGCTGTGTCTTGAGACCTAATGGATGGTCAGGCTCAAATTACACCTGAGTGATGGTTGTTGGGGGTCAGCTGCCACAAGATGGATCCTGAACAGCACTGCGTGCACTAGATGTCTTGGCAAGTTCGTTTTCAGGGTAGTGATGATGCTGTACAGACACAGATGTAGCGGGACAGAAGCTGCGAGAGACCATGACCACAAGCTCAGCTCTCAGCCAAGACCTCATGAAAATAGACCTAAGAGTAAAAACTGAAACCAAAATGAAGCTTAATATCCTGAAACACGTGACTTAACATTTAAAGGCAACAAAGTAACATGCCCATACCTGAAGTATTAATTTACTTTAAAGACTATTAATAGTTGTAAACTGGCAGAGTTTCTCTGATGACCTTGAAACATGCAATGTGATAGAGTGGTAACTGCATCCGTGCTTACCTTGAATCTACTGCTGAAATACAACTTCAGCAGACATTCAGGGGGCTGTAGCTGGGGTGGAAGCCTTGCTCTTGAAACAGGAAGAGCCAGTAGGTTTTTGCACCATGATCAGTAAAACAAAGACATACCTAAGCTGGGAAATGAATGTCTTGCAGGAGTTTGTCTTTGTAAAAATTTGAAAGAGCATCTGGTAGAGGAACAAGCTATTGTAGTAAGAAATAACCTGTCTTCTAATAAAAATAGAGGAGACAATTGGTTATTGTCACTACCAATGATACAGCATTTACAGAGAGAAATTCTGTTGGCAGTCTCACAATGCCTCCAGAGTATGCTATTGAAATACTACAGTTTATATGTCTGTTTCAAAAAAAACCAAACCCAAAACTATGCAAACCTGATTTCCTACCCACAGCAGATTATTAACACAGACACACAGAACTGAAACAGAAATACAGAGTCCTCAGTCTATTGGAAAATCCAGAAAATGGAAGAAGATAGACATCAGCCAAGCAGTTGAACTCTGGTTTCTAGGTGGAGCACACAAGGCAAAGATTTTGTAAGATCCATGTTCATGATTATGGGAAAGACAGCAGGTAAAATGCTTCATATCCCTGTTAGAAAAATCAAAACACTGGGACCAAAGAGAAATACTGCCTGGTAAGTGGTTGTGATATATAAGGTGCAAATGAAGGCTTAAAAGCTACAAGCAGCAGTGGAAACGAAAGAATAGTTCTACCTGAATGCGAGCCCATATATTTTTCGCGCTAGCCACACAAGCCACCTCTCTGGTATAAACAAGTTCCAGTAAGATCTGTGAACTAGCACCAGCATGGGGGTTGCAAACTACTCACCTGCTCTGAGTCAGGCAACTAATTTTCGTTGACCAGTGCTGTGTTTATGCCTTTTCCCCGCTTAGCCCGACCATATTGCTGGTACCAGTTGGCTGACAGCAATAAGTGTGAAGGTAAAATTGCAAAGAGGGTGTTCAGATACTTGCTATTAGGGAAAAAAAAGCATGCGTGCAGTTCCTGAGTGGGGAATTGTATCCAAGAACATGTTAATAGCCAGATATAATGCTTTGATAAGGCACACAAATATGGATACTTGCAACCACCAGCACCTCTTTACCAAGGAGGTATTTCACCTGTAAGGGGTATCTTTGCTTTCCAATATGCTCTGAGGCCCACTGAAGCAAAGATTATGTGCAATAACAGCACCGGCAAGATACCAGCAAAAGAGTAACCTCCTTGAATGTCCAAACAGCCCCTAACCATCAGCAGGACGCCAATATGCAACAGCCTGTTGAACAGCAAGTTCACGTGGACCCTCAGTGTTAATCACTTTGTTTCAACCGCTTTTCATGGAAGTGAAGCTGTATATGTTACAAATAGGCAGGGTTTGACCCATGGGGAAATGCTGCCTTGGTACGCAGCAGAGGGAAGTGCTGGATTGGGAAGGGGATACCCAACATACTTCATATTTCAAGAACTGTAGGCTGCATGACACACAAAGAAAATGCCTTAGAGCAGCCTTCAATTCTGTTCTAATTCATGCATGATGCTAGAGCAGCTGATAGTGTCAGATCCTGGGGTGCTCAAAAGTAACTTAAATATACATTTGCCTTTTGACTGCTATGCTTCAAGTACTATGGGATGGCTCTTGAAAAAGAGCAGCAAAGAATCAAGATCAAAGTCTATGATTTACCTGCAACTTTTATTCTCACCTCTTTCATAAAGATTAAGGCATTCAGCAATTCATACTAAAATCCCAACAATAATAATTTTGACATAACTACTAAGAAGTATAGCACTGGCTGGTTTCTTTGAGAGAAAAATAAAGACTCAAATTGTTTCATCATAAGTCACTAACACATCTGAAATAACTATAATAACTCCATACCAATTAAGTTTATAAACAATATTCTAGAGGCATTTTTACTCCCAGTTATTACAAAATATAACACTTTGTTTAGAGCAGTCTTGTCATCTCCCAGCACATAACAAAACCTCAATCCTGTAGTCACATAACATTAGCTCCCAACTTGTGAACTGGGTCACTGGAGAGCAGCACATGGTGAGATGCAGTGCAGTGTGTATACTGAGGGTACCTGAGAAAAAGAGCTGAGAACTGCTGTTCCATGTGTGGCTTTGATACTCCACCTGCAGCAGAAAGGACTTCCCAGCAGTGAGGTGCAGGCTTGCAGCATCTGGGGAGTGAGTAGGACTTTAACAAAGCAGACTCCTACTGCCTTTCAGTGAGATCTGGATCCTGCAATCAGAATATGGGCTGTGAACTTTCCACCATTTCAGAACTTCATGTGTTACGTGTGACTGCCCAGACACAACAGGAGCTGGGTGGGAGCCACCAGTGCTCCTCTGCTCAGATGAGCCCTGCTAGAAAGACGGCACTCTTTTCTGCAGCCTCCTTTCAAACTCTGGCATGTGACTTATCCCTTTTCCTTGTCCCTTTTCAACACACACCGTTACAAGAGAGTATCACAATCTTTGCCAAAGATGATGCTTGTAAAAACCAAAGTAACTGATTGTTGTTAAGGGCAAGTTCCTCTTATTTCTATTAAAGCAAAACATGCTGGATAAACTTATTAAGCAAGAGCGTCATTGGACTACACTGTGCAAGAAAGTCTTGCATTATAAGTATCAAATCATATTTTGTACACACAGGTTTGCATGTTTGGTGACTGAGTGCATCCAATGAAGTAAGAGGCATAGTATCAAGGAGCACAATAGAAATAATAGACTCCTCTCAGGAAGAAATAGTATGCAGTGCTCCTAGCTAAGTCTGACTGCCAAAGGCAGCTCAAAAATTATTGACATAGGGTAAGTCCAGGCTCTTCCAGTGTTGGGCAGGCAGCACTCCTCTTTTTATCTTCCTCCACTGTTGGACTGGACAATGCACACCTAACAGGATTGCTTTCCTTCTCAGTGGCAGGTGAAGTTACAGCCTGCTTTTGGGCATGACAAAAAAAGGCAATCCAGTTAGCTGAAGAGTTTCATACCCTGCATGTAGTGAAGGCCAGGGAGGTGCCCAGGGATGCAATTCCTTGCAACACTTTGGCTCCTGGGAGATGCTGGCAGGTCCTCCCTTGCTGCAGAAGCTGATGAGAGTGGAGGGTGCTCACCTTTATGAAGAATCCATCCATAATGGCATACATCCTTATATTCTCAATGTGCATTCATTTAAGTACACCTACCTCAATGTCCTTTCCTGTTCTCTCTTAGTTTTGTTTGAGCCTTGTGCCTCCAAGTGCTTTCTTAGAATTAATGCTTCACACTTCATTTTTAACAATAGGAGCTGAATAGTGAAATGGCAGAGCTAAGTGAAGCATACTTGGAGACAAGGGGAAGGAAAAGCAATTTTCCACCCATCCCCCTGTCTGTGATCTGTACGTCTCTGTTAATATGTAAAACACAGAGCAGCCTATACAGCCTACATTACATGTAGCAGTCAGAATAGGGATGTTTTTTCCATGTGTTGCCTATAGCACTGAAAACACTGCTATTACTAAAACACCCAAGCAGTAGTGAAGATTACTGGTTTTCAGTGATTCTAACAAATGAAAGAGAAACAGCAGAAGCCCCTGAGAAAACCATTTCAGGGATCTTGCTACCTTTCCTTGAATTCATCTGAGCATATAGATAGCAAGGGTATATATTTTATCTGTTTCATGGAAGCCTAGAGAGCTATTTAGAAAGGATAAAACCAGCTAGCAAACAAAGTGAAACAAATGCTTTCAGTACTCTGAAGCAAAGGAAAAATAAAAGTAAGAAGGAAAGTGTTGGTCAGGGAAAGCATTCAAAGCTCTTGCACGACAGATAGTCAGGGGATAAAGATTACTTTTACAGAAAAAAAACCCCAGAAATTAGGGATTGTGACCAGCACTTCCCCCTCTCCCAGCAAATTATTTTCAATAAAACATTCTGCATTCTCCATGCTTGCAAAGAAGCAATTGATTTTCCCAACATATTTAGACGCAAAGTTGTTAGGATCATTGCAATGGTAATGCAAATACCTTCTGCTCTAACAAGATTCCATTCTCTGTAATTACTATGCAACATGTTCCCCAATATGTAATATATTCCTTTCTCTATAATTTATAAATATAACAGTCCCTGAGGCATATTTCATAAGCCATTTCAGAAGTTTTATTCTGAATCATAAATCATCTTTTTGTGTGCATAGTACAACACAGCTCAGGCTCACACAAACCAGCATCAAGCTCCTCACGCCTTTCATCTTCGGCCATTTAGTTGTCCTTCAGGCCAGCAGGTCCTACTGTAGCAGCATCTCTTACATGACAAGTCACATGTCTCCACATCTATCTGAGAAAGCACTGCCCATCAGCATTGGAGCATGGGGAGCTTTTGGTCAAGTGCATATGGCTTTATCTTTTGTATGGGACAAACTTCTACATCCTCTGTGTGGATGGTTATGCCAAGTGTGCCTGATTCCAGTCACTGCAGTTTGTTAAAACTGGGATTCAGGGAGGGGAAAAAATACACAGAAAACTTGCAGAACGCTTTCCCCAAGCTGTGTTGGAGGCATTTATTTACGTATGCTAGCCACTTACCCACAGGAACACTGAATCTTCCTTCCATTCATAGCATCTCCAAATTACCTAGTGCTTCACATACATAGTGACTCGTCAGGCCAGGGATGTTTAACCAGATTAATGAAGAAGACCGACTTCAAGACAAGCATGTATTTAAAGGCTAAATAGTAGATGCACTTCACATTTGCAACATACCTTCAATAAAAACTGAAAATTGGCCAGCACTGCTTTCAGCAGAACACCACTCAGTATTAAGACAAAAGTCTTAATAAATCAAGATAAGTTACAACACTTTTTATCAGCCAACTATGCAAATTCTTCAAGTGTGGAATAAGGCTTGCTTTACAATAACTCATTTTCATTAATCTATATTGATGGGTAATAATTATATTTGTAGATGTCAGTTTCTTTGAAGCCCCATGTAATTTTTCTGTCATTTTGCCTGTAACTGATGTAACAAGCCTATAATTAATGGCTTTTAACACCCTTTGAATTCTGGCATACACTTGATATTTTCCCAGTCTAATGTTATTTATTTCTGATTCAAAGGTGTTTTCTGAACATCTTTAATTGCTTTTGTGTTGAAGGTTATGTATGACTCTGTTAGGGTGCAAGAACAAACCCTGCTCTATTCTGAATAAATAATTTTTATAGTATTTTTGCCTGTTCTGCATCATGGATACCAGATCTACCTGCTGTTTCTAGTGATGGGTCTAAAACCATAGGATCATAGAATCATAGACTAGAATCACAGAATAATTAGGGTTGGAAAGGACCTTAAGATCATCAGGTTCCAACCCCCCTGCTATAGGCATGCACATTGCCCACCAAACCACTAAACCATGTCACCCAAGGCTCTGTCCAACCCCGCATTGAACACTGCCAGGGATGGAGCATTCACAACCTCCCTGGGCAACCCATTCCAGTGTCTCACCACCCTAACAGTAAAGAATTTCTTCCTTATATCCAATCTAAACCTTCCCTGTTTAAGTTTGAGCCCATTACCCACTGTCCTATCACTACAGTCCCTAATGAAGAATCCCTCCCCAGCATCCCTATAGGCCCCCTTCAGATACTGGAAGGCTGCTATGAG